>JACXGM010016941.1:0-20092 GCA_016801145.1 Umbra pygmaea
AGCTGGTACAGTACTGTAATCTATATTACTACTGATACAGTACTGTAACCTCTGATACTACTACTACTGTAGCTGGTACAGTACTGTAACCTCTGATACTACTACTGTAGCTGGTACAGTACTGTAACCTCTGATACTACTACTGTAGCTGGTACAGTACTGTAACCTCTGATACTACTACTGTAGCTGGTACAGTACTGTAACCTCTGATACTACTATTCCAGCTGGTACAGTACTGTAACCTCTGATACTACTACTGTAGCTGGTACAGTACTGTAATCTATATTACTACTGATACAGTACTGTAACCTCTGATACTACTACTACTGTAGCTGGTACAGTACTGTAACCTCTGATACTACTACTCCAGCTGGTACAGTACTGTAACCTCTGATACTACTACTGTAGCTGGTACAGTACTGTAAACTATGATACTACTACTGCTGCTGGTACAGTACTGTAATCTATATTACTACTGATACAGTACTGTAACCTATGATACTACTGCTACTGGTACAGTACTGTAATCTATATTACTACTGCTACTGTTACAGTACTGTAACATATGATACTACTGCTACTGGTACAGTATACATCTACTATTGTTGCTGGTACAGTACTGTAACCCTGATGGAAAAGACAATGCTTCAACACTTGTCCTGGCCAAACACAAGCAGGTGACAGCAGAGCTGAGGCAGTCAGTGATTGTGAGCCTGCTACTAGCGTGTGTGAGTGGGTGCAGCTGAAGCGCTAGGCAACAGTGGCACAGGGACAGGTGGTGCAGATGTACAGTGCACATGATGGCTATGGCCCTTGGGTAGCTCCCTTCCTGGGCCCTTCATTGCTCTTCAATCTACCTTGAAATTTTTGGCATGAAAACTCATCTCAATCATGGTTATTCTTTTTGCCACGGTAGGGCATTCAGTAAAAGTATTTACAGCCATATCATTGCAAAAATAATCATGTTGAATTCCTGATGAAATAATCATAATTAATTACGAGGATTAAATGGGTGCTTATGTTGGCTTGTATTTATATTGACTTATATTTTACAAGGACGTGATGATATTTTAAAATATTTTTTTGTTATGTGAGGTTTGGTTATGACCTCCTTGATTTTCCTTGGAAGGAAGTTTAAGATATGTTATTGCTGTTGCTATGGAGCCTCACCATGTTAGAAGTAAAGAGGACTTTCTGTTCATATGCACTGATGCTGTTCCGGAGGTTACCTGCTGTTTCTATTCAATGTTGCAGAGACCTTGGGATTGGAGGGAGGGAGTTTTGGGTTTCTTTACCCTTGTTTTTGTATATACTTTTTTATTTACAGACGTCTCATCTACTTTTGTCTCATCTACGCATACCGCGTCAATGTATGGTACATTAAGTTAACATGTAATGCACTATTACAGATGGATAGTGGTGCTAAACCATTTAAAATGCTATACTCTGAAAAGGCAGCCAGTTTTTAAGATAATCTGATCACAATGTTTAGCAGATATTATTGTATACAAACAGACATCACATTTTTTTATTATTGTATTCAAACAGATATCACAATTTTAAAAGAAACTCACAATAAACAAATGTTTTAAAAGTATTAAATGTAAATACACAAACACAGTTGTGTACGCTGTGCTCCAGGAAATAATACTGCTGTTTTCCAGGGACTTCTTAACTGAACCCCTAATGTAACGGATAAGGCGCCCGCCTTCCATGCAAAGATTGCCAGTTCAAGTGACGTACAGCCCAGGGAGCGCTGGCGTCCATGAACTATATAGAATTGAGACGTTGGCTGAATCCCAATATGCATACTACATACTACATACTAAAAGTATGTACTACGCAGGTGGTGGTAAAGTACGTACTATTAAGTATATAGTAAGCGAGTATGCTAGCATAGGGGATATACTAACGCGTCATAACGTTGCATCTAAAATTAGACCACTTCCACAAGCGATGAAGCCCGCGAAGCTTGAACATTAAACATTTGGCACAACCTGTTTGTATTTCATTTAAAATGTATTTAATATTAGTACAATAACCAAAAACTCATGTAATGACACGTTTATTATTACCTAACTTTTGGATACTTACATTTAAACACTGCCAAAAAGAATTTCGGCTTCAGGAAACCCCTCCTATTCTGTGTCGCAAAGGATTGTGGGCTATATCAGCCCAAAAAGCATGCAGGGTTGCATACTTCGAAAATCTCCCGGAAATAGTAGACCATCCGGGGACTGCTGACATACTATATTTGCGTACTATGGTTTGGGACATACTATTCGTAGTCTGGCATACTATTTAGTATGCATACTTTGCGTATTGAGACGCAACCATAGACTCCTTTGTATATTTGGTTTCTTCTATGTCTATGGTTTCATTTTAGTTGCCCCTAGTGTTGCTTCAGTGCATCGCATGGTGTTTCAGTTCTGCCTTATGTGTTATTTTTCCTTGCGTTTCGTCAGTGCTGTGCAATGCATAGTGTTTTAGTTCACTGTTTGAGTATACTTTCTGTTATAGGGTCATGCTTTTACGAATGCATTTCTGTTAACATGTTATTTCAAATTCCAGGCTGTGTCGTTACATTCTTGATATAGGGTACTGCCCATTAGTTAATAAGATTGTTTTGTATGCATTGCAGTGACTTCAGCACATGTTTTGTTTCTGGAGAGGATTAGCCATCTCTATGGTAATTATGTACACAGGTGCTTTCCATCCAAACCCATCAACTGGGTATTTAAACCAGATGGTTTGTCACATCCATCTAGTGTCGTATATTGTTTTCTGTACATGTGTTAATTTCTATGTGCTACTTATGATTGTTATTCATCAAGCCTGGACATTTTTTTTAATGGAATTAAACTCTCCTACTACTACACCTGTTTCCTGTTACATTGACACGTGACAGTTCATAACCCGAATAATGTTTTTTTTTTGGAGCTAAAACAAACCAATTCACGAATTTCCCATATTTTAATGTTTCAGAAGTTTACAGTAGGTTTACAGTATTCTTTTACATCTTACATTGACAAAAGGTGTTTGCCAAACTCCCTAAATAATGAATAAATAAATAATTGAGTTCACACACTTCCTTGTGGAAGACACATAATTACTTCTTTATTCAGCACGTCCCAAACTTTTTTTTGTTGACAGGAAAACAATATCTAAGAGAAAGTGAAACTCTGCACACTCAAGATCATTGCAAACAAATTTAAAAGTAAGGTTTTGGTCGTCAGCTGAAAATGTTGCTTTGCAGATTATGTGAATAATTTATCATAAATCAGTCATTTCCAACAGTGTTCAACATTTTTAACACTGGTAATGTCTTGGATATATATTGTTATACATTTAATGCAGCCTTGGTGAATGAAAGTGTACATTTTTGTCAACCTGAACATTTCTAGGTTTGAATTAGTATGTAGGTCAAGAAGATCATACAACCATTTTCTCTAGAGCTACTGTAGTAGCCAGCTTACAGACAATTGAAATGCAACAGCAACTCACCACTCAGCTGCTTTCCGGCCCTAATTTACATTCTAAAAATACTATGCCTATTTGTCCAACATTGGAATGGTTTTCTAAGATTATACACTTACATAACCCAAACAATTACATAGCCTATATTACCTTGCATTAACCCTATAGCTAATATCCGATCACTGCAAATTATTTTTTAAACGTCCTGATTCAAACCTGCATTAAATCGGCATTTCTTCAGTGTTCAGTTTTCAAAAAAGCTATACTACTGTCCAAAAGCAGTAAGTACATTCTAATTTTTGCAACTTCAGATATTCCCCCTTTTTATGTTTTAACATATGCTAAATAACCTATTCATTTTTTTACATATTACAAAAACTGTTCGCAACATGTGCGCATTTGAGAATGGGCTTGTGGGGGGAGTATAACAGCCTCAATGGTGTTCTCTCGATGAGCGGAAGCAAACATATTGTACGTGCTTGTCATGTGAATTATTAATAATTTATCAACTTTTCTGAATTACGATCTGCTTTCGCAGCTCATGTGTTTAAACATGTACGTTTGTAACCAGTGTTGTATGCATGCTATATTATACTGGCCATCGTTCCATAAACATCCAAAAGTCACTTATGAACTGTCCCAGACATATTTTGTATCATGTTCGGGAAAACAGAACGATGTGTATTTCCAGCCCTGGCCCTTACTCTTATCTGTGTATAATGAGTCATTGGATTGTGGTGTGCTGCCCACAACCTTAACACAAGCTTTTATAGCACTTCTTCTTAAGAAGAAGAATGGCACGCGCATGTTTTATCCAACTACATGTCGCTCTAGCCGCCAGTTCTTTTCACACAGTGAGTCCAACACAGAAGCCTTTAGTTGGATAATGCAAGGAATGATTACGTTCACCGACTATACTTCCACGATTTAACCCACAGGTGCCTGGTCTGAACACAAGGAGTTGCTGGAGAGTGACGTGATAGGATATATAATCTGACTTATCTAACCCAAATCTAGGGCAAGCGCTATGCCAATTTGTGCTGCCTTGTGCAGGAGGCCCGGGGAAAGTCAGAGTCCTACTGATAACAACCACAAATCTTCCCAATACATTGTTGACATCTCTCAATGGAACATTTTCATATTTTTCATGAAAATTTAGTTTTTTCTAGTTTCCCCATCTTGGCCTATAAACATCTTTGCTTCCATTTCACTTTTTTCGTTAACTGCAGATAGGATCTATTATATATCCTCTAATTCAGTGGTTCTCAACATTTTTTAGGCCAGTGACCCCCTATCTATTTTCCAGGTCCCTTACTGCAACCATCAAATAATATGTAGGCTAATTGCCCTTAATATGAATGAATATTATTGTTATGATTATTGTTGTTGTATTATTATTGGTGTTACTATTGTTATCATCATAAATCATCAAAAAAGCACATAACTAAATGACAAACAACTGATTTATTTCCCAGGGAAACAAAAAGCAGCCAATCATAAAAAGCTAGCAAATTAACATTCACAACTTAATTGCCAAATCAGAAAATAAAAAAGAAATTCTTCCACAGGTAATACCAAGAAAGAGAATTTAAACAGTAAAATTATTTTCAATGTCAAATGGTGCGACAACTACAAATATATAAAATTAGTTTATATCATTAAACCAATTGATGTTTCATTAAAGACTAAGTGACGTAAGCACATAAACATTTTTGAAATATCAAAGTCTATGAAAGTAAAGTTTACAATTTAAAATACATTTTGAGCCCTATTTTAATGATCTAAGCGCATGGCGTGAATTAAAGAAAGTGTAATGTGTAAAATTGTCTGAGGCTGTTGGTGTTACTCAGGGGGTTAGACAGCTGCTAGACATCAAATGTTAGCTTTGTAATTACGTTGCTAGCTTGTGAACTTTGCTGTAGCCCTCGTCAGCCGTGAAGCAGCAATATGTCAACACAACAAGAATCTTCCTGTCATTATTCATGTTTGCAATGGAAAACTTTGTGTAAATCGTTTTATATGCAATTATTTCCTTCGTATATGTAGACTATATCGGGAAGTCATATTATTTTAGGACAATATTACTACTCAGTAGGACGACATTTCATTTGGTGTAACGTCGTCTAAACACTACAGCAGCTACTACTGAAACAACTATTTCCACCTAGATATAGAACAATATGAATTATGATTAATTTGTTCGTTTTTTCATTCATATAATTATCAACAACAGTGGATTGACATCATAATATACAGGTCCTTCTCAAGAAATTAGCATATTGTGATAAAGTTCATTATTTTCCATAATGTAATGATGATAAAAATTAAACTTTCATTGCACACCAACTGAAATATTTCAGGTCATTTATTTGCCTATTAGGTAAAGACAATACAATGAGGATAAAGTGTGTAGTTTGAAGATTTTTAGATTATTTTTAGCTAGCTTTTTTATTAGCTTTTCAGTATGTATGAGGAGCTTATTAGCTATACAGTAGTGTTGGCATATTATTAGTTATACAGTAGTTTACAAGCTTAAGTCTTATATAGGACTTTTTGCGTAGCTCATTTGCCAAACCTAAGGGGAAGTGGTGTCAGCAAGCATTTTTCCTATTCCCATTTAACACCTTTTGCACTGGGTTGCTTTCATCCTGTTTAAAAACTATGCCATTGTAGCCGAGCTGCACCAATCACATCAGTGTATCTGATATAGGCGGGCCAGAGGTGAGCTAAACAGATGACGACAGTGCAACATTGCAAGATGGTTACGGATGAACACCATTTATTTGAAATGCCTTTGGCCGCTACAATAAACGAGATAGACTTGGCTTTTTATCTAAAAGAGGAACAGAAGGCGGCGCTCAAATTGTTCCTTTGCAAGAATGAAATTTTTCTGTTAGCTGAGCGGATAAAGAGTAAGAGTTTACTCTACCAGTTAGCTCCGCTGTTGTTGTGACTGGTCGTAGTGTTATCCATTTGTGTGCAGTGAGATTTTCAAATGCATACTCAGTGCCGCCCCTCGAGTTGGACCATTTTCATTACTCAATGCCAGACCCTTAATCTTTCAGATTTGGGCTTGGACTTCCACGCTGCTGTCCAACTGCTGTCTCTGGACATGTTGCTACATCCTCAGAAGGCATGAAAATTCCCCAAAATGCGTTTTTATCAACTGGTTTTGCTAAAAATGGCTAACATGGCTAGTTCTTCTGTAGTTGTTATTATTCCGAAAGGGCAAGAACATCAAAGGCTTTTGTGGGGGCGTCCATCTTGTTTTCCCACTTTGGTAACTGGATTGTGATCAACTCATGTGTGACGTCATTCCAAGTTCCGACCTCCCACTTCCAAGCCAAATGGAACGCAGCATTACTATAGCAGGGGAATGCATCAAGTCCTTTTAGCTGCTGACCTCTCCAGAGCAAGTAGCCATTTAACTTCCAAACATGAACCATAATAGTCATTGATACCCTTACTTAAAACTTAAAGTTCAAGAGGTATAGTAGTATCACCACAAAATATTGCATGTTTGGGTTGGCATTTGTAGCTAAGAACTGTTAAAAACTAGTAATACTCCAATGTTTACACTTGTCATGTTCAAGATATTTGTGCAGTGGATTAAAAACATAATAACATTTATTCACAAGTAATTCGTTTATCACTGACTTACACATCTTTTAGAAAATGGAATCCTCCGTCCCTGTGTGCTGTTTGTGATTTACTCCGAATGTTATATCAGTATTTGATAGCTCCTGCAGGTGTTAATGGTTTCTCCTACCTCGATGGTTGAAAAGAACATATCCTTGCTTATCTTAGTTTCCCTGCAGAGACAATTATTGATGTTGGACAAATCATCCTCCACATCTACTGGCACCTGGAAAAGTCTAACTTTGTTACAGTAATGTTAGCGGGAAACGAACAGCAGGACACTAGAGAGAATATATTGAAGTGGAATGCTTTTAGATTGTTATCGTTAGTGATCATAGCCTGGCTCAGCGGTATTAAACACATTCTCATCATTGCCCATTCGACATCACAAGAACCTAAAGCTGCATTTTTATTCTGTTTTTGACTACAGAACTGTACATATGTCGACTAAATATTATATTTAAATGGTCTCAGTGTGCCGTTTTTACAGTGGAATTTAGAGTTTCAGGTGCATTTAAGCAGTGAAATTATGTAACATAATGTATATTAGTTAGAGCTATCAGAGGTATAGAGTTAATGTCTTAACTGTTCTGTTTTGTAATTTAGGAACACAAATGTTCTGTGATAAATCACATTTTCTGAAAGCATTGACAATATTCTGAAAACATACAAGACTATCTATTATAGATATACATTGTAAAGCAGTGTAAAGAAAGTTTCAGTATTGGGTGGTCTGCGTGGCGTAGTGGGCATTGCAGGACAATCTACGTCAGGATAGTCAGTGGTTCGAGCCTGACTATGGTTTCTCCGGCATTCCCCGGACCTCCAGAACGAAGCAGCGCAAATTGGCACAGCGCTGCCCGAGATTTGGCATAGACATCCCAAATCATCTCTCCAGCATAGACATTTCAAATTATCCCTCCAGCGACTTCTTGTGTGTGGATCGGGCGTCTTTAAATTCAATGACGGAAGTATAGTTGGTGAGCATCATCACATGCATGATCTAACTAAAGGCTCCCGTGTTGGATGAGCAGTGTGAAAAGAATCAGCAGCTAGGTGACATGTGGTTGGATGAAACACGTGCGTGCCCCTCACCATCTCGCATCTTTCCAAGTAGGGTTAATGGGATTTGGAAGAGGAGAAAAATGTGGTAAAGAAAAACAAAAAAACAAGTGTCAGTATTAATGATATAGCTTTCTCAATTGACATACTTATGCTTACTTCAGACCAAATAAAGAGATGAATATGATTTTTGGTATTACATCTTATACTAATCCTCATGCTGAGCAAAGCACAACAATTTATCCATTCCGTCAACTTAATTCTTTTCTTTCTTTGTCTGAATAGATGTCAGCAGTACTCATAATTGTACCATCCTCTGTGTCTTACAGGGGGGATCCATAGAGAACAGAAAGTCCAAACGTTGCCTGGAGCTGGTTCAGAGCATCAACACCGAGTTTGGCTACCAGCTGACCATACAGAAATGCTCTGGTCAGAAATGGACTATCACCAACTTACTGTCAACTTACACTCTCGAATGAAACCTGCAGGAGAAAGAGCTGCCAAAGGCGAACGCTGGACTTGTAGCTTACAGACATAGAATCTCTGCTTCTTTAAAAATATATTTATTGACGAAGGCAATAATTGAATGCTGACATTTTAAGCACCTTGATGTCTCTTAGACTGAAAGAAATAATTTGATAAATGTTAAACATTTCCAGGATTAATATATGTGATTAAATTGGCAGACTTCTGTAACGAGCTAGATGTCTAGAATGAGACTGAATATTTTCAATGTATTTTGAGAAGATTGTCTTTAGTCATGCTGACTTCAGTCTGGCAACAGCTTTTTAATGCATTGTAATTTCTGCTACTGTGTAGCATGTGATTTACTTTTCGTTATTGTTCTGTTTTTTGTGTCTCAGGTTTGTAGATTGATTTTTTTACGAAATCATGCGTTTAGTTTCGAGGAACTGTTGCCAATATAATGGAATAATATACAAGCTACTGTATTGTATATGTCTACTGGATATTTTTACAAATCTACAGTAAACATTCTGATGACAAAAACGTGAATGATTTGTCCTGCTCTAATTGAAAGTCAATCAGTATATTTCATCTCAATTTTGTTTGCGTGAAGACAGTCACATTAATTGGAATAGATATGTCCAGCAGTCATGAAGTCTATTTCATAGTTCATAATGCATAGAAACTGTAAGGCTTTTGAAAATAATGCAGTTATGCAAGCCTTGTTTATAGCAGTACCGGCTGTATTAATGATGTTTGAGCCTTCATGTCCTGCATATGTCCATGCTCCTGTCCTTTCCTTCAGACACTAAATGAAGAAACCTCCTAGTTTTCATGTTACTAATTTAACCACACCAACAGCATAGACCCATCACAGGTCAAACAGAGATTGCTTGATTGCACTGAACAGGCGGAGCTTAACCTGACCCTAAAGCTTACCCCTGGATTAAAACACTAGTAACATGAGATTACATGCACCTATTTGTTAAAGTGAATCGGGGCTTCCTCTGCCCCAATCCTTTCTAAAGCAGATCATTAATTATTAACAACAAAGCAATTCTTTCCTTGCAGCATTGAGAGAATGCTTATATATATTCATGAGTCTACCGTAGCATCTCACTCACCATTGAATACAGGCAGGTGACATCAACACCCCTCATTGAAAATAGAAATGGTATTTAAATAATAAAATGTAGCCACTAATCAGCCGAATAGACAGGAGAAATCCATCTAATAAGAGACTGGCTGCCATATTAGCACTATTTATTTGTTATTCAAATCCTCCTTTTGGTTTATCTGTTGAAGGACGTATCCTGCATCTCTAAGTGGATAACTGTGTTATTTGATATTGCTGCCACAGTTGACCAGACACTTTGGGGGTGACAGTCTGCATTCAGAAAAATGCAGAGATCTCTTTTTGACTTAAAGTTGCTGTTGAATTCTGAAAAAAGGCATGTTATTTGCATGCACAGTGCCCGTGCCTGGTATCTTTGGACGTTTCGAATCGGCCTGAATACAAATACATTGACATCTGGATAGATGCCAAAATTTCCTTTAAAAGACACGTAGATGAAAATTAAGGGTATAAATTGGCGTTTATTTAGAAACAAGTCAACTCTTAAATTGGCTAAGAGAAGGCAAATTGTTGAGCTGGCATCGGTGCTTCCAGCTCTGTTTTAAAACCTCTAAACGTAGTGTATATCACAGTGCATTAGGCTTTATTACAGGTAATCATTGCAACACACACCACTGCCTTCTATATTAGAAAGTAGATTGGGCCTCTTTGACGTCTCATATACTCGTGCATTTCACACTTTCTGATTACAGTTGCAATCAAAATTATTCATCCCTCATTGCAAATCCGGTTTATTGTGAAACTTTAGACTGTCAGTTGTTTGCTATGAACAAATCAAACAAAAGCAATTGAAATAGCTCAACTCAATGAATGCTTCAAGTGGTTTCCCCAAATTCAAAAGCAAATCCAACTGATGATGACTTCTTCAGTCTCAAAATGATTCAACCCCTTCATGGCAAGCATCTTTAGTACTTAGTAGAGCACCCTTTTGCTGTTATGACCTGCTGCAAACGAAATGTATAGCCAGACACTAGCCTCGCAGCGTTCCTGAAGAATTTTAGCCCATTCCTCATGAGCAATGGCCTCCAGTTCAGTAATATTCTTGATTTTGTTGCAACTGACTTCTTCATATCCCACCAGAGATATTCCATTGGGTTCATGTCAGGTGACTGTAATGGCCACTGTAGAATCTTCCAGGACTTCTTCTGCAACCCAGTCTTTGTGAAATTTGAGGTACATTTAGGATTATCATCCTGTTAGAAGTTCCAAAGACATGCAAGCTTCAGCTTCCTCACAGACGGCATGACATTTTCTCGTAGGATTTACTGATACCTTAAAGAATCCATCTTGCCTTTCACACACTGCAGGTTTCCTGTGCCAGAGGATGCAAAGCAGCCACCACCATGATTGACTGTGGGTAGGGGGATCTTTTCAGTGTATGCTTCATTCTCCTTCCTCCAGATAATCCGCTGATCCATCGTAATGAAAAGATCCAGTTTTGTTACATCGCTCCACAGAACAGAATCCCCAAATCTCTGTGGCGTCTTTATATGATTTTGAGCATATTGGAGCTTATTTTGCTTTTGGCTCAGTAGTGGTGCACCTCTTGGAGTTCTGACATGGAAAACTTCTGCTTGTAGTACGCACCTGTGCTCACTGAAACCTTGGTGCCTGTTGTCACCAACTCTTGCTGCAGGTGTTTTGCAGTCATTGGAGGGATTTTAACAACCTGCTACCTCAGGAATGTGTTTGCAGCCATTGATAGATTCCTATTTCTGCCCTGTCCAGGTAGTGTAACCACCGTTCCCTTCACTTTGAACTTGCAAACTATGCTTCCAACGGTGTCTGTGGGAACATTCAGTGCCTTTGCTATATTTTTATATCCTGTTCCTTATTTGTGATGGCCGATGATCTCTTCTCTTAACTTTTTGGACCATTCTTCTGACTTAGCCATGTTTCTCACATGCAGTCCAACATGACACTCAACAAACCCCTAGCCAGTTCTGGTATTTTATGTGTTCCAACTCAAGCACACCTGGTGAAAATAATGAAGCCCTTGATTAGTTGCATCAGGTGTGCTTGAGACAAACACGTGTTTTGCATATTTGTGCTGCATATGTCTGCATATTTGTGCCGTTGTTTATTCAGGGGGTTGAATCATTTTGAAGTCATAATGAGTTCCATTTTCATTTGGATTTTGGGAAACCACTTGATGTATTTGTTATGTTGAGCTATTTCAATTGCTTTCATTTGATTTGTTCATTGCAAACAGCTGAAAGTCTGTACATTATTACAATAAACCTGATTTGCAATGAGGTTTGAATCATTTAGATTGCTACTGTATAAGGCGTTCTTGCTTAAATTACCAACTTACCTGACTTCCTTCTTTAAATATAAAAAACAAGCCATAAGTAATGTTCTCAGGGATGTTTGACTCTCAACATCCCTTTAATATCCACTGAGTCAGATAAGTAGGCTATTAGTTTTTCTGCACCTCACATTTGGAGTGGTTTAAAGTTTAAAGTGGCCGATTTTAAGCCTGTTCCATGTTTTATGTACTGTTCAACTGGACTCTCCGTGACACCATTTCATCCACCAATTGATCACAGTCTCACACAGTCAACAATACACAGTTGTCATCACTTCATTCATTAGCACTGGTATTTAGTTCCTGGTCTTTGTACAGTTATCTGTGCTTCTTTGTTATGTGTAACGTGGTGTAACTATACCTGTCGCTGTTGACTCCACAGTCATTTTAATCTGCATTAAGGATTTTCCGTATTAAATGTGTTTTCTATACAATTATTTTTTTTGTGTGATTTTATCAAATTTTTTCTCCCTTCTTAATTCCGTCTAATCCTGCTCCGCAACTCCCTGCACAGATCTGTGGGATGGCGAAGGGCGCGCACATGGTTCGTCCAAACACATGTCACCCCAACCGCTGATTCTCTTTGCACTGCGAGTCCAACATGGAAGCCTTCAGTCAGATCATGCACAGGATGATTATGTTCACCGACTTTACTTCAGCGATTGAACCCACAGGGGCCCGATCAAGTCAATCCTGGCCTTCAGGTAAATCTAGCATTCACCACAAATCCATCATGTTTGCCTAGAAAGCAGGAAAGGAAAACTGGCAATCCCAAACGTCATGCAATGCTCAAAACACCAAATCCACTCCAAGGTCTTATTTCTGCCACCTCGCTTCTCTTAGTCATCTTACCACTATGGTAGAGCAGCTTCCACTCAGAACAAGAACTCCAGTCTGTCCTCATACCCCCAATAGGGTCGTCTGGAGGGATCAGACAATGAACTTTCAAGTCTCACCCAAGTGTCTATAGTAAAAAGTTCCAATGCTGCTGTCTGTGCTAAAACACCACTCAGCTACCTGTCCTACAAAAGTTATCCTACAGACAAATTCTACAAATACATATCCAAATTCTGTTTTGCCGATGTATAATATTGTACAAAATCTGATGACACTAAAAGTATGATAATATTAAATCTTTGTTATGTTATATCATTATTTGTGTCCACGCCACATGACAAACCACTCAACAACATCTTTACTGAACAATAATAGGAAGAACAATGATTATAATAATACCACCAGATATCAATATATTAATTACATAAAGGTTTATGCACAGTATATGTACAGAATTTCTGTTTATTTTAGTATGATGTATGTATGTATGTATGGGTAAATATATAGGTGTGTGTCACTCTGAGCAGAGTCAGTGTAGATGGTCAGATCAAATAAAGCATCTGACAACTTTCAGATAGAAACCACCAGTCTATGAGTCCCATCTGATGGAGAGTACGTGAGTTAACGGTGCATGACTGGGTTGTGATGGATCCTTGATAATGCTGCATGCTTTAGTTGGGCATAGTTTTGGATAGATGTCCTGGATTGGTTGGGAGCACAACCCCAGTGATGTGGATTGGTTGGGAGCACAACCCCAGTGATGTGGATTGTTTGGGAGCACAACCCCAGTGATGTGGATTGGTTAAGAGCACAACCCCATTGATGTGGATTGGTTGGGAGCACAACCCCAGTGATGTGTCAGTTTCCTCAACCTTGGGGCGATGTGCACTTGTTCGTATTGCAGCATGTCAAGATGATCTCAACAGTACAGTGATAGAATATGAAGAGTACCTGGTTTCATGCTAAATGTATTGTGTTGCCTTACAGTACGTAGTAAGTTGTTGTTGCAATGTCTTGATAACAGTGGTGGTCAATGGCAAGAACGCAGATGTAGATCAACTTCTGACCCTCAACTGCAGCTCGGTTGATTTTGCATCGTCCATCTTCTGCTTTGTTAAGTCAACCATCATCATCGTTTTGCTGACAATTAAGTAGATGTTTCCTGACAGTTCGCAGTCTAACAATACAATTTACACTGACCTTTTAACCTCTTTGTTTCTCATGGATACACTTTTGGCTTACATGGTTTTACTTTCATATAGGCCAGTGACCACTGTTTCCCATTCTTAATTTGATGTTGAGATAAAACGTCTACACCAAGGACCCCTAAATGCTTAGAGCTGAGCCTAACAAACGAGTCAGCATTTTGTGAATGTCAGTTGTTGCTGAAGGATGACACATTTGATAAGCAGCGTTCACTTTCACAGCAGATGGAGAAGATGATGGTAGGTCACTTTGAAAAGTGACAGTTCATTACCTCAAACTCTAAATGCTGACAAGACTTAAAATTCAGTGTGAAAGAGAGCAATGCAGGAAGATATCTAATCTATTCATTGGTTTAGAAATGGGTCTAATGTGTCTTGAGCTTCACAGCCGGTGTTAAATATACTGGTGTTAAATATACTGGTGTTAGATATACTGGTGTTAAATATACTGGTGTTAAATATACTGGTGTTAAATATACTGGTGTTAAATATAGTGGTGTTAGATATACTGGTGTTAGATATACTGGTGTTAAATATACTGGTGTTAGATATACTGGTGTTAAATATACTGGTGTTAAATAGAAACCTTTCAACAAGTGAACAATCATCACTGAATTTTATCTTCCAAAAACAAATATTGATTAGTGCTCAGTGTAATGGCACTACATTATTCTTTACCACCGTAATTGTACCACTTGTTGGAGTTAGTCTAGCAGACATTATTTGCAACGCGAAAGACGAGACAATTTCCTTTAAAAAATGTAATAGTCAATCACTAAATTACAATGTTCAACGCACGGTCATAAAACTGTGTTGCTTCAATGGTAACTAACTCCAAACTAACCAAAGTTGCATCCCCTCTAAGATATTACTATGCAGTGGCGTCATATAAATATATTAGGAAACTCAAAAAATGTAGTATATTTATATAATTTTAACATTTATAATAACTTATGCATTTAAACTAACATAAACTTTATAGATGATAATGTAATATTCATTACCATTTCCTAACTGTTTTTAACTAAATTATTACTTATCAAATAGTTCTTCATTGGCTCTTTTGCTCAGTGCAGTGTAAAGGTCAATGGTCATCTGATGTTTCTCAACTCAGAGCCCTTGAGGAACAAATACTTCCATTTATACACATTATTTACCCATTTAACTTTTTTAATTAGATGTTGTCTTCATTTTATCCGGAAAGTCAGTCATTACAGACATATACAATGGTAACAAGAGGCAAAATGTCTACTGTGGGAATAGGCTCTTGGATTGAAAATGTATAACTGATGTCAACAACACTTATAAAAGCAAATAGCTATTCCAGTTGTTAACGTCAGTGATCTGGAAACGTAGCAATTGGGAATATGTTAGCCTCTGGGACCTTTTGGGAATGCCATAGGACACTGAGTGTGTGGAGGCTAAGGTTAGCAGTACCCTTATATAAGGGACATGATGTTTAAGGGATTAGAAACACTACCCATATTACCCAGTTTACAGAAGCAGAGTGCAGCAGTGTTTTATTAAGAACATTATTGGCAAATCCGATTTCTGCTTCAGACCACGCTTATATGCCTTTGTTTAAATGGTGTCTGTGTCATCTAACGTGGGTAGGATGGTTGTCCAAATCACGACTGACCAGACGGGTTAAGGAGGAGAGGGTAAGATGAAGCCAAGTGTACAGTTTACCTTGGCATTTAGCTTGTAGGTGAAAGTGAGTTGCCACAAAAAAGTACTTGTTTGTACTTGTATGAAGTGTGTACTTGTATGAAGTGTGTACTTGTGTGAAGTGACAATGTCGACAGCTTCAGCTGAAGTCGGACAAGACTGAAGTACAGCACATTACAGATTTACATTCACATTTTAGTCATTTAGCAGACACTTGTCCAGAGTGATTTACAGTGAGCGCATACATTACATTTTAGAGAAACTAGGTGAAACAACCACAACTCAGTAAAGAGCATTCAACATTTCAGTAAAGAGCATTAAACATTTCAGTAAAGAGCATTCAACATTTCAGTAAAGAGCATTAAACTTTTCAGTAAAGAGCATTCAACATTTCAGTAAAGAGCATTCAACATTTCAGTAAAGAGCATTCAACATTTCAGTAAAGAGCATTCAACATTTCAGTAAAGAGCATTCAACATTTGAAACATGGAACAGGACAAAATGTTTTTATATTATTACATTTTAATACAACAGAGGTGGAATTCAACTAATTTATATACTAGTTGAAGAGGAAGGTTTTCAGATGTTTCCTGAAGATAGTTTGGAGGATTTGGTAAGGGAGGAAAAGGGGGGGGGGAATGTTACCATCGCACATTACATAGATAGATACACAAGATAGACAAAAAAGCATGGACGAAATAGTGTCTGTCATAAGATCTATTAAACAACCATGTTTCATTTACACCAAAAACTAATGGCCATATAAACTTAACTCACCCCTAAAAGAATTTAATGAGATAATAGCTTTGTATCAGTCTCCAAATCTCAAATTATATTGCTCAATACGACTAATGAATAGTTCCTTAAAACCAATAATGTGTACAAGTTCACATAATAAGACAACATAATTGCCCACAGCGCATAGATTCGGTTCGGTCTGCAGTTTGTGCTGGTGGCAAGCACAGGCACAGGGGAGGACAGATGTCATTGAGGCAGGGGTCCCTGTATCAGACAAGGGGAGACGGGCCAAACAAAGGTATAGCAGCAGAATGCCTAGTGGGAACCAAGCAGCAATTCTGCCCCCCCCCACTCAGAACAGTCGGTTCTCCCATTTGAAGGGAGGCCGATGAGGATTGAGGCTTAAAACCAGACAGCTGACTTGTTAAGATTTCAGCAAATGCACAGACGCAATTGACAGTGTACATATATAGCCAGGCAGACTGTTGGTTGACTACATGCTGCAGTAGCAGAGCTAGGTCTGATTATTATTTCGAAGACATTTGTAAACTAGCTGAAAATCATAAGAGCCACGGCAGCAGTGTGCCAGTGCTGCAGGTTCAATGAGGACCAGCTGGAGTTGTCATGGATATGCATCATGTTAAATGATCCTACCTGACACACTGCACTGGGCCCCCAGCAGGTAACTATTGGATTTTGCATAATCCTGACAGGAATATCAGGAAACTACCAATCCATCTCCTTTATCACTTTAGGATGAGTTGCACATCATTACACGGACCGAGCCACTGAGACCATCCATAAAACATGTACTTAGTTTCAAAGTATCATAACTTCTGCCTTCACTGATCCAAGTAAACCTCTGAAGTTTGTAGGGATGAGAAGAGCTACAGAGAGATTAAATCTGTACACCTTACATGACCCCTACAAAAGACGTGTCTTGGTTTCTTGGCTCGGTTTTAAAATGTAACTGTCATGAAAAAGAAATGTTTAAATGGAAACAAGATGATTTGGAGTTAGTTATATTCAATAGATTATTTTGACAGCTCCAAATGTCATAATTTGAAAGGATTTAGTAAAAAAAGATTTGCAGACATAGTTGGTGAGCGTAATCATCCTGTACATGATCTGACCAAAGGCTTCCGTGTTAGAGGAGCAGGGCGAAAAGAATCGGCTGGCTCCGTGATGTGGCTGGATGAACCATGTGAGTGCCCCTTACCATCCTGCATCTGTCCAAGGAGTTGCCAACAAGGCAGTGTTAAGGGGAATGTACACTCCCTTTGAGATGTGTGACATGATACCTCCTCAAATTTTTTCTATGAAAGAAGTCGGAATTTGGAAGTTGATTCAAATCTGACTAGTGAATATTAATTAATATTTTCGGGCAAAGCCACAAGAAATGGGGCGTATTGTTGTAGTGCAACCTTCTGGAACCCCAAAGCAAAGGCAACAAGGTTTTTAATCCAACATTTTTATGAATCTGCTGGCCTTATCGAGGACCCCATCATCGCTGAAGGCAGAGAAGCCCCATAGAGAGGGATCATACATAATCCTGGTCAGAGAAACTGAGTCTCCCATTACACATACTTCTGGCAACAATACATCCCACTACAAAGTTATGGTAATGTTTAAGATGGTAGGAGCCAGAACACAGTCATGTTGCGTGCTGCAGTACCTCTTCTTGCCACTGTTAAATAATATATTTCACAGAAATATGATAAGTTTCGCATATAAACCCCTAATGTGTACAACACACTCACCACACCCAGCGGTGTGATAAAGGGGAAAAAGGTGATGATGATTTAGGTGACCCTGAGAGGGTTCTAGAGAAGGCCCTGGAATTTAAATAATGTTGGATTTATCATATAGGTGGGGCCCTCTTTCATAGGGCGCAGATCTCCAAGCTACGCCCCTGACCCCACCTCCGTGTGTTAGGACCTATCAGCAAAAGTGTGGTAGAAAACAAGGGCCTGACAAGCTGTCAAGACATTAAATGCAATAGTAGAAGGAACTCCCACACACTGTCTATAGCTAGTAACAAAATTATTTATTGGCAACGTTTCGGTCCACAGACCTTCATCAGGCATAACAAACAAATGAACATGGGGGTGTATACAGTATATATACACACAACCCAATTAGAAACTAACAGCAACTGCAAACAATTACAATGAATTATTCTAAATGGTGACATCATCCATATATGGCCATACATATGAAAAATCCTAACATTTATTTGAAAATATGTGACCATATATTTTGAATACAAAATTTTACTTACAAAATGAGGAAATACATGTCACATATATAAAAATGGCAAATTTTTCTATATTTCGACATATATGTGATGATGTTTCCACCATATATGCCGGTATAGGACATATAAGTTATATACAGATATGGCCATATATTAGATTTCCATATGGGACTACCTTTTTATAGCCCATGGGCCCCCGCCTATAAGCTTTCTTAGCTTCTTTGGATGACCCATTCACTACAGCAAATTTCTGTACCCTCAACTGTATTTTGTAATGCTTGAAATGGTATTGTGAATATACTTACTTACTTACTTACTTACTTACATATTTCACAATATACTTTGAAGCTAATTTATGTTGTCTTTTGATGCCAAACACGTTCATATTCATGCTGGATTTGCATTGTCTCAAGCAATGCAATGCACAGCCAACTAACACTACCCGCGTGCACGCCCCAGAGGACGTAATCCTTGGCAGCGCACGCTGGAAACTACTGTTACTGTACAACGGGGTGGGCAATACTGCAAAATTTGAGTTCGATCTGATTCCAAGTAATACAGGCCCAGTATCGCCAATAATGATACCGATACTTTTTACTATTAAAAGTGGCATATGTACTTTTATGTACGGGAGAGTAGAGTATCATGATTTATGAGGTATTTATCATTTTTAATATTATTATCTTACTTTAAGAATTATTTACTTATTATGTTGCCATGTTTTTGTCATATTTTCAGACATCTTAGGAAGTCAGATTATCTCTAAGTACTGGAAGATAAAATATGCTTAAAGTAAGCAAAATTATCTTAATTTAGGTAGGCCTAGGCCTACTTATTTTCTTATTTTTTTGGATGTGTGTTTTTGCAATGCATTGTAAGGTGAGTGGTGGAATTTCTACCTCTCACCTGTGAGACTTAAAAAAAAAAGTGGTGCCCGCCGTGTCATGCTGTGCGACCCTTTGTTTGAGTGCACTGCACAGTCACAAGCACAAAGTCTTCTAATTCGTGCGCCGTAGAGGATGGTCGCATTGACAATGGCTCTGCTCACTCTAAGCAGGGCTCTATGCAGATCACGAACGAGACACAGCATTCCATTGTTACAGAGCATTTTACTTGCAAATGTTCAATCACTTGACAATAAAATGGACGAACTTCATGCTCGGATTATCTTCCAGCGAGACATTGCCAACTGCTGCGTGCTAGCTTTTACTGAAACGTGGCTGGATTCCACCATCCCGGACACGGCTATTACGCCAGCTGGTTTCTCCATCTTCCGGCAGGACAGAACCTCGGAATCAGGT
>JACXGM010016942.1:5343-20182 GCA_016801145.1 Umbra pygmaea
TTCAAGTTGCACATTTCAAGTTGCACATTTCAAGTTGCACATTTCAAGTTGCACATTTCAAGTTGCACATTTCAAGTTGCACATTTCAAGTTGCACATTTCAAGTTGCACATTTCAAGTTGCACATTTCAAGTTGCACATTTCAAGTTGCACATTTCAAGTTGCACATTTCAGGTGGGGAGTTATGGTTTTCCAGCACCTTACAACTGTAATAAATTGTATGTTGACATACATATACATATTTCATCACATTAGATGTTATTGTGCTATTGAAAAAAGCATATGATATTGCATTTTACAAAAGGGTTAGCCTGGAAATCCAAACCCAAATCCAACAGATTAAAAGTCTGGTACTGAGTAATGAAAATGGTCCAACTCGAGGGGCGGCACCAAGCATGCATTTGAAAATCTCACTGCACGCAATTGGATAACACTATGACCAATCACAACAACAGCGGAGCTAACTGGTGGATTCAACTCTTGCCGTATCCGGTTGGCAAAACAGCAAAAACATCCTTCTTGCAGAGTAAGAATTGAAGTGCCGTCTTCTGTTCCTCTTTAGATAACAATTCAAGTGTAACTCGTTCATTGTAGCGGCCAAAGCAGTTTTAAACTGGTGTTGATCCGTAGCCATCTTGTAATGTTTACTAATGACCCCCACATTGCAGAGCTGTCGTCATCTGTTTAGCTCGCCTCTGGCCTGCCTATATCAGCTTGGCTGCAAGGGCATAGTTAATGAGCATCATTACTGAATGACAGAGTGCCTCGCTAAGCAAATTCAAATTGTGCTCTCGTGAGAACTCTGGATTTCCAGGGTACAGAAGGGTGACAAATTAAAGTAAAATGTGTTTAAAAAAATGTAGCTAATTTTTGTTCAAGTACAGTCATATTATGGTCCTTGAAACAACCACACCATCTTTTTCCAGAGCAGGTAGTTTTGCTTGAAATCTTCCTTGGCATCAAGATCTCCCAGAATCTTTCACTTCTTAATAAGTGATTGAACAGTACTGACTGGCATGTGCAAGGCTTTGGATCTTTGTATATCCCTTTCCAACTTTACGCAGTTCCAGTACATTATTACGCAGGGCTTTTGACAGTTTTTTTCTGCTCCCAATGGCTCAGTATGTAGCCTGTTCAGTACATCCATGTGAGAGCAACCACTCATTGACAATTTCTACAGACATTAATTTCAATTGAAAATGCAACAGGTGTGGGAAATTAACCTTCAATTCCCATTTTAACCTGTGTGTGTCACCTTGTGTGTCTGTAACAAGGCCAAACATGCAAAGGTATGTAAACATTCGATCAGGGACATTTGGGTGATTTCTGTTCTTAGTATGGTTTACAAAGAAGCCAAAGAATTATGTGATAAATAATGGCTTCATATGATCACTCTCCTTACATCACATTCAGATTCTTTGCATGAGCAGTCATATTGTCAAATCAATGGCGAAATTACACAATTTCTGCCAGGGTATGCAAATTTATGAGCACAACTAAGTTTTTTCGTTTTGAAGGTTGATAGTTACTTTGCTGCTGAATCTGTCTCATTACATGAGGGGAGAACAAAAAATAATCGTCATTGCATATTGTATGCTGATTGTGATGTAAAATGAAAATGAATGGTCAACACAACAGTGTGATTGGGTAAGCTAATGTGCTTTTTCAGTCATTTGATAGGGGACTAGGATTGTATGATTTATCTGCAGTCATTCTTTTGAATTTAATAAACGCACCCTCAAATTTATCTGATGTCCTGTTGAATCTTACAGGGACCGGAGACTTTTGGTCATGCCTTACGTCTACCTGACCTAATGACACTAAGCTGTACCTGTCCAATGTCCTCCTGATTATCTGGATTCTGCCTAATGGCTGTGGACAGAGCACACTAGTATTTACTTAGCCGCTGGTCATCTAAAAATTAAAAACTGTGTCCATACAAGGTCATGTACTATTGTAATCCACCCATCAAACCACACCCCTCAGATACCACCATAATCTGAGTTTCTTTTCTTAAAATCCGACCCTTCTAGAGGGTTTTTCGTAGCCTTGATAATCATTTTAGGAGTCTGTGCTGCTGCTTGGACTACCAATTATTGTAAAGCACAATTGCACTCAAATGTTTAAAGTATTAATTGGTGAAATTTAATCAGCACTATTTTCTGTTCACCTCTATAAGATTATGTAGAATTCCCGCTTCAGCAGTTCAAAGTGCTCAGCACCTTCATTATTAACTCAATGTTTAAGTCAACATCTTATATATTACTCAAGTAATTTTTTTTACATTTCTTATTTTAGCTCAATTTTCATCTGAAATGCCCTGTGAAAGTGTAAGACTGTATTTTATAATCTAACTAGTTATATTGCCCAAATGTTACAGCTCAAAAAAGTTTCTGCTTCAGTTCTTAAAAAAGTAAATCATATTCTAAGCCTTTTTCTTCAGTCATAAAAGTGTTAAAAAATACCTAAGAGCTGTGAAGTTCACCTAATGTATTACCAGATTCCAAATACTGCAAAAAATGCATTTATGTAAAACTCCCCAAATCTAGTGCAACATTTGGATTCAGTCATGGAAGGGTTTTGTTTTAACATAAGCCCAGTATCTCCATTTTCTAAAGGTTATTTATAATTTTCTACCATGGTCATAAAAATGATTTTTAGTATTTTTGTTAAAACATTACATAAATGTTACTTTACTCCCTTATTATATTTCTACTTAAATCCAATTATATGGTCTCACTGCAAAAACTTTCAACTGCAAGCTTTCCTAACCGGCATCCACACCAAGATATTTCGATTCATCCAACCAGGTGGGACACCATGTAAATGCACACCCACTCACCTGACCTTATCATTCTGTCATAACAGCATGATGAGATCAACAAATAGCATCTCACAATGCATCCCTGCTACCAGTAAGAGACTTTCATATGTATTGCCTCTGGGGCGTCCCAGCTATTCGTCACCTAGTCGCAGAGCCATAGGTTGACCCTACACTCTGCTGGTCAGCTTGGTGAGAACACACAGGCAATTTCCCTGGGTTCGAAGGGTTAACTTACAATTTACCTGATGTTGGCTTGGTTGGCCACTGAATGGAGATCAGGCACTTGCTTGTTTCAAAATAAAATGAAGGTAAGAAAATCAGCTGCGACTTACCGACTCACACTCCCTCAGCTTCTTCTGAGCGCTGTCAAAGTCAAAGTTCACGTACAGACATTCCACAAACTCTGTGATAGGATCTTTGTATGTGTAGGACTCCTGGAAATTAAAAGAAAATGTGAGCTGATCCCTCTTGAACCCACTGGACAAGGTATTAACATGAATCAGCCAATGAATGTAAGTCCCTCACAGTTGTCTATATTAAAATTGTTGTCATTAGGCCTGCATGATTTAGGGACAGATATGAATCACAATTTTTTTGCTTACAATTGATATCACGATTCTCTGCCACAATTTATTTCTCACAAAGTGTCATGTTTATTGAATATATTAACCATGACAAACAAATTGTCAGTACCAAACAGTTTTTTGGCACCTATAGCACATTGCACATCAAAGGTCTGTAAACATAGAGGCTTCAATGAATAAAGAAAATAAAGTACATACTGACCATTTAAGTACAGTAGGCTACCAAAAGTAATGACAGAACACATTGAACAAAATTAAATTGTTCTTTTAATTAAAATCCAAGTCATAAAAAAATGGAACGGGGTGAATCGAGATCGCGATTTTGTAACGATTTATCGTGCATGCCTAATTGTAATCGTTGTCAAGGACAATGTCCACGAAAAACAAGATTTCCAACATAACATTTCCATATCCATGGTGTCAAACTGCCAGTTCAACATCTACAGGTAACATGTCCAGGAAATGCAGACAAACATTGTAGGATATGTTTTAGCAGAGAGAGCATACTTTACCTGCTGGATGACCTTGACCAGGTCTTTCAGGACCTGCCTGCGCTTGCGAACATCTTTGTTTGTGATGACCGCTGTGGTCAGGTAACGGAGGATGTGTGGGCACATAGTCTGAATGGCATTGAGGTACCTGAAATTACAAAACAAGGTCACAACCAGAAGAAATAACTACTGAAGGATTACAGACAGACTAAAAACATAAAAAAGTGAGTCTAATAAACTGGAGGCTAAACATAGTACCAAAATGGGACTTTATGCATGGGTTTAAAGGTATAAAGTCTATTTCATTTGGGATGAATGATCTTTTACACCAGATACCTTTGTAACAGCGCACTCTGCATAACATAGCTTCTAAGAAGTCCTTTTCATTATCCCTTGCATAAGGGGAGGGAAAAGAAACCCAGTATCTGAAATTCAATCAACCAGGGCCTTGTTTTTCAGCCACAGGTCAACTGGCTAAGGCCTGAGCATGCCAGCGAGCCCTGTCAAACGCCGGTTAGATCCCCAGACAAAAATTCTTATTCAGCAGAGGGTTTCAGGTCTTTTTCCAACACTATTCCATAGAAAAACAAAAATGTAAAAATGAGCTTTTAACATCAGCTAACTATAAAACTACTACTCATCCTTATCTGAACACAGATGAATGACCCTCCTAATGCCCTCATAACTCTTCTCCTGCAAAAAATTACAGTAAAAAGGACATGGAGTTTTCCTGTTACTGCAGCCCCTTAACCCATTGGTGACATATACTGCGTGGCGAAACATTACGTCTCCCGCCGGTTGCTGCATTGCGCAACTCAGAACCTCCTGCCGGCTGCTGCGCGACAAAGCATTTTGTATTTGTCATCCTTCTCATGACGCGTGAAGCATATAACGCACTGTCATTGGTTCAAATACACATGAGATGGGTCTTGTTGATTTTGTAAAGACAATGTAACCACCCAAATGTACCGTGGTTCGCTGAAAATAACGTCAATCTATTAGAAATACATGTGCGTTTATTTTTGAAAATGGCTACGACAGAGGATTTTGACAGCGAGGGCAGTGACACTGAGTTGGAATATTGCTGCGTTCGTTAATTCTCAATAAGATATTGCTGCGTTCGTTTATATGGGAGGAGTTTGATAGGGAGGAGGTGGTAGAGAATGGTTTTGATGATTACATGCCGGATGATCCTTTGGATAAAGCAAAGGAGTGAAATTTGTGGGACACAGAAGGAGAGGAGGAGGAGGATGGCTTTCACGGATTCCAGGTAGACTGGAGAACTGAGGGTTACCTGCTGCACAAAGCAGTTCACCCGCAAACCGGGGTTGAAACAGCCGATCCCAATGAATGCTAGCCCCCTGGAAGTTTTTTGTGTATTTTCAATGCGCTTTGGGACATGTTGGTGACAGAAACTAATCAGTACGCTGAACAGACGCGCGGTCAGACCCCCACCAACTCGAATAAATAGCAAAATAAATAGTAATATAATTATGGTGATGGTTGATATTGATAATAATAAATACAATAATGTTAATATATAAATATAATACTGGCATAATGAATAAATACAATAATAAATAGTAATACAATAATGGCATAATAAATAAATAACAATAAATATAAATACTACAAATATACACAAATAACATAATACATATAAATAAATACATGAGTCAGTCAGTCAGGTCAGTCAGTCAGGTCAGTCAGTCAGGTCAGTCAGTCAGGTCAGTCAGTCAGGTCAGTCAGTCAGGTCAGTCAGTCAGGTCAGTCAGGTCAGTCAGGTCAGTCAGGTCAGTCAGGTCAGTCAGGTCAGTCAGGTCAGTCAGGTCAGTCAGGTCAGTCAGTTCCAAGTTCAACCTCAGGTTTTTCCCCACCTCTATCTCATAACAAGATGCCTTGTTCAGTGGGTTGGAATGTTTAAAATGTGATTTTTTATATTTTATATAACTGATTTATTAATTTTTATTATTTATTTGTGACTGAGAATTTTTTGAAAAATGTGTTGGTATCTTAGTGCTAAGAGAGCATGATATAATATAACCTGTGATTCCTACCTTTAAAATGAATTTTATTTCATGTTTCTATGTGCTACAGAGGCTTAGATATTAAGGTTTTGGTAGACATGGACAATTCTTAGTATTTTTTCAGATAACCCTCAGGAGATAAGGATATTCATCCTAGAATAAAATAAGTTTTTATAGGCGTTTTAGGGGTAAATGGGTTAAACTTGGAGATTAGGATGGAGAAATGTGGAATTACAAGTGAAGTTGGAGTTTCTCCAGAAATTGAAACAATTAAAAGAACAAGGGGGCCCCTTGTGATGTTGGGGTGAGAACAGCAGCAAGATGGGAAAGACGAGCCAGTTAAAAAAAAACTCTTATTGCTTGTAGTCGTCAGACTCAGTGGAAGACCACAACACCGTGCCGTGTTCCTGATTATATACACCTACTCTCCCTCTCCAGAGGGTCTCCAATAACAAGCAATACTGCATGAGTCATATGTGACTGGTAAAAAAGAAAACATTCACCCGACCCCACTTAGGGGACCTAATCACTTTGAATCTTTGGGCAACAATATTGCTGTACTAGAGGCAGAAGACACAAAGCCAAGAATCTGAGCGTTTCAGGTTCCCTATTTTGAATGGCATTGCTCATCTGATTGGATGACAGCACACAGTTTAAGAGGACAGGCAAAAGGTTATGCTGTTATTGTCAGACATGCTATCATAGGCATGTTTAACATTCCGTGATATGAAAATCTTGCCAATTAAACAAAATGCCAAATATCAGCTTTCCTTTAAGCTCTGACACTTAAGCACATAGGACTTATATCGTTATTTAATTTCTGATTTGTAAAATATCCTGAAGAAATTCATATTGAGTCATCCTTTGATTAGATATTAACAAAAGTATATCTTCACCAAAATGAAAAATCCAGCAAATGTACTGAAAAAAAATATATAAATACCTATAATACCTTGTCTAATTTGTCCACACTCATATCACATCACCAATCGCTACATTTAAATAACATGAAATGGACTATTACTGACGCATAGTGGTGCTAGACCGTTTAAATTTAAAAACACAATGCTCCCTGAATGAAAAGTACATCAGTCATGTTTTCTGCTGAAAGCAAAATCCATGGGTGGCATAGTGAGTTTGTCTTTTACCATTGATGCAGGAGTTTGCGAGTTCAAATCCCTCATAGGGACAGGGCTCTACACTAAACTTTTCGACCGGTGGCACTTGCGCTACTAACTTTGTCAGTTACTGGCGCAAAACATGATTTGGTTGCACAAATTATTTATATTATGCTGCTCTGGATAATAATGAATAATAAAGAACCTGTATTGCATACAGATGTGCACTTTAATAACTTGTCATTTTTAAACCACATGCCCTCTTGTTTTCTTTAACATTATTTGGGATAGATTTACTGCAATAGAAAATACAGTACATTATGAAGTGCAAAATTATTTTATTTTAGTTTTCAAAATGCTATGGTTGGTACAGATGGGCAGACTCCTGAACTCTTAAAAATAAAATAAATGTAATCCATAAACAATGTAATAGATTTTCAGCAGCTATTGGTTTTTCGGTATTAAAGATAAAACAAGTGTACAGTAGGCCTACATAAATCATCCCAGCCTTTATAATTAAATGTATATATATGTAATGAAAGTTCCTTTTGCATAGGCATGTTGAACACCTCAATATGGTCAATGAGGATGTTGTAAGTTCCTCCCTTTTCAAGACGCAAGCAAAAGTTATTTCACACTCTTTCGTGGAGATGTCGGTATTAGTGATGGGAATTTGAGTCTTTTTAGTGATCCGGCTCACTTTTAGGGATCAGTTCACTTAAAAAAGCCGGTTCAGTTGGCTCTCTCAAAATGGCTCTTCGTTAAGTCTTTTTTTTAAATCGCCCTTTATTGCAAATAATGAATATACACATTTTCTAATCAGCCCAAATGATCCAACGGCCACAATAACATGTACTAGTGTAGCCTTAGTAATGCTGTGGACAGTTAACATAATGGAATCCTAGTAGCTCATAAATATTTCCGCCGGTGTCATGCAAGCTTCAATGTTTCATGTTTGAAATGTTTTGACGCAGTTACAAATTTGGACAGAACTACAATTGTAGGCCCACATAATTTACAGTAGGCTACACACAGTGCATTGCTCTGTCTTGGTACCTTCCTTAACCACTGGTATTCTTCGAGCCACGGGTGTCGAAATTCATATATCCGTATTGTATGTTTTCCCTGATGAATCCTTCTCAGCCTCATTATTGTCACGCACAGTTTGACCTGGCGAATCGACATCAAGTGATGTTTTGGTTACACTTGAACGTTCCTTTTTTAAAAATTAGTACATTTCAAAACTTCAGATTTTAGTAGCTATGTTGATGCAATTGCTGCGTGTGTCTTGAGAGGAAGATTTTTTTTAAATCAACGTTAGGCTACACCATTCCGGGAGAGGGGCGAAGGGTAATCGCGGGACTGAAGCCAACTTGATGTGTTGAATGCACAGAGCAAGTTATAAAATGTATTCTTAAAATACACATTTCTGTTTTAATAAATGCTCATAATAAATCATAGCATATTGCCTAAAACCTAAGCAGAGAAATAATCAGTGATACATTTGCGACACATAAAAAATTAGGGTCGCAATGGCATTTCAAAAGGTCGCAAATTGAACCATTTCAGTCGCAGTGTACAGCCCTGTAGGGATATTTATTTTTCACCTGAGAAATAAACAATAACAAAATGACTTGAGCAAATAAACTAATAACCAACCAATTCAGCGCAAAAAGCCAATGCCAATTTACATTAATTACTATAAATAGCTGATGCAGTCTTCATAAAAATAATGTTGTCACTGTGAATTCGCCCAAACATAGATGTTATTAACACAGAACAGATGGCCTGGTGCAATTTTGCTGATTGCAGGGGTAAATGAGGTCAAACTAAGGCAATCCACTGGTTACCAACTTTGGCCAAAGAAAGTAATGGTCAAGGGAAGAGAGAAGAGGCCAAACCTAACTGCGGAAGTGGTTTCCTGACTGTGGAACAGCAAAGCGGACAAAACTCCCTAAAGTTTGTCTACACAGATGTTTGGGTGAGCTTTTTGTTCAGTTATTGGGAACTATTCATCATCTGCAAAAACTAAAATAGAGAACCAGACCTAACCTGCAATGGTATCAGCATGTCATACTTTCAATTGACTACAATCCTCTCTTCAGTTACTCAATCTGTCAATGAAAATGTTACACAGTGTATTAACACAAAGTTTAGATAGACCACACAAACAAGATGAATCCACTTCTGAAAAATGACATTGTTAATATGGACATTGTTAGGGGTATTGGTGTGTCAGTCAGTCTTTTAAGACAAAGGCATCTACTTCTACACACCCAGTAGAAGCTAACCTGACTGCTGAACCACTGAAACACAATCGAGTCTCTCCTGGGCCTGCAGCAAACGCCCGGGGTCCCAAGGTCCATTTGAATTCAAGAATCATTTAAGAATCATTTCCCTTACCCAGTTTGAGGATGCCAGCAGGGAACCATCTTACCTATCGTAACCTTTCGGTTACTCAAAGCTTTACTGCTGATCAGAGCAGACAAGCCTCAGAATGTAGATGACTGCTTCCAGAGGCCAATGTATTAACAAGTGTTAGAAATAAGCAGCTAGTGTTTTAGTGTAAAGAACTCGAAAGCAAGACAGACATGGGACAGAGATGAAAGTACTTACTGGGGCTGATACAGAAAGAGCTCAATGATGTTGTCTCTGCCTTTGGGGTGGTTGAAGAAGACGAAGAGGGACCAGTGGATCAGCCACGTCCTTTGCTGAAGAGACTGGAGAGGAGAGCTCACCGACTGGATATGGGCACAAAAAGACACTTCTCAGTACTTCCCATGTCTGACTGCACCACAAAGCAAGTTCCTTTCAGGAAGTTAAGAGTGAAAAAAGCCTCCTTCCAAGCAAGAGACTCCACCCCAGCTACATTCCCAGATATCAAAATCTATCAGCCACAATAGCTCTTTACTGAAACGCAAAGATGTCAATGTGAGAGGGCAGCCTATGTAAGAGAATCCAAGTGCAGTGTCAAATTGAGAGAGAGGCATTTACATTGTTATCGATAGTCTCTCTTAGACGGGTGAGGTCCTCCATTGCAGCCTCCCAGTTCTGCATCAGGATCTCAGAGGCTAGCTTGCCCCACAGGGAGTTCAGGGCATTCCTGTCTGTGGCTGGGACCTGGGAATAGACAGCATGACAAAATAATTAGAAACTGTAAGCAAAGCCTCTCAAACAACAGCAGACCTAAACACACCAATCAACTGATCAGGCAAATACCAATGTAACCTTGATAAATGTTATGGCACAACAGGTGGGTGTAGATAATTACTTATATTGGATAAACAAGTCGTAAACATGAGGGAATGGTCTCGACAAAGAGGGAAATTGATTCTAAAAGTGTTCAGCCTTTCATAAAAAACTGAATTTACTGTAAACAGCAATTCTACATCCACAGCATTTCAGACGACTGCGATCCTTTCAGATCAGCCTAATTTGTTAGATGCCAGGTCACCTTATGAAGTGCTAGCACTAAAATATTTGATTAGTGTTGCTTAATGTTAAAATTCTCAACATGCATGTTGGGTTATTTAATGTTAACATCCACAGGAAACAGAGCAGAGGAATGGGTGGCAGGACAATATAATCTTTTTGTCCTGACACCAAGACGAGAACCCGTAATTGTAGGTGGTACTTGTCAAAGTAAAACCCACATGAATGGCAGAACCCAAAATTTCCCAGCAGAACATTGCCCACAGCATCACACTGTCTCTGCTGATTTTGCCTTCCCGTAGTGCATCCTGGTACCATGTGTTCCCCACGTTAAAGGACAATTCCGGTGCAAAGTAAACCTAGGGGTTAATAACACATTGGTACCGAGTAGACCATTCTCTGGCATATGTTTTCATGCTAATCGAATGTGCCCAGTTTTAGTGTGAACTGATAATTACCTTATAACGCTAGTTGTTAGGGCATGGACGAAGTAAAATAAATCTGTTCTTTACCACTAACAAGGCTCAAAATGGCACCACACTTCCACGATAGCATAATGATGGTCCCAAAGCATTGAGAACTAAGTTTACAGACAGTTTATTAAAAAGATAGTTTAAAAGACAGTACCTTTCACATGTACAGGCAAGCGACATCTTGGGAAAACAAACTTGAACAGTCAAACCACGAACGCTGTGCTACGTGAGCTGATTTGTGACTTGGAATCTCCCATGGCAAGAGGTTTTCCAGTCATTCATGCAGATCAACAAGCAAGACAGCTGGCGATGGACACTAAAATCAAACACAATTTGCTCACAGTTCAGCTCACGTAGCACGGCGTTCGTGGTTTAACTGGTCTGCTTTACAACCTATGAAATGTCTTGAAAATTTGTGGTGCATAATAATTTGGAACAATACAATTTTCGTTTTTTATTTTTGAAAAAAATACTGTTTTCATTGGGTGGTTTGTTCAATGAAATTCAACTTACCCCCTAATGGTTGGTGACTTAAATTATACTGCCTGTTATTTGCATCATCATATATAATTCGCATAATAATTTGGAACCCGGTATAGTCTCCCGGTATATAAACAAGTTTATGTTTAAGCATATATAATCAATCTGCTTAACGCTAAATTATTACATTTGTTACAACAATTAATAACTTGCCTTTGAGATGATTACCCTTCAACTTATTAAATAAAAGGAATAGCAGGGCAACCTCACAATTGACAAATGTAAATAGGGTTGAAAGAAAGTTATAGTTCATTTAAAGTTTATATTTTTTATGTTATTAGCTGAAATCATTTAAATTATTTAACTGGTGAAAATAAATACTTTGAAAAAGTGGTTTTGACTTCAAAACAATAAATATTAGGTGATCAAATGCAGGTTAAAAGTGCTCAGAATCAAAGTATGGTAATCATTTGTGATGTGAATGTTGGTTGGGACCTGGGCACCACCCTTGGGCCTAATGGGAAACTTTGTCCAACAGTAGTGCATGATAACACCAAACACCAGACGCAGTCAGTGACATGAGTCGACTGGGAAGTGAGGGCGGGTGTCTGGTGCCTGGCCACAGAAACCTCGACACAAACCACTCACCCCCTTTTTTTCTCCCTGGACAGCCAGCAGAGTGAACTGTGAGAAACCCCAGATTCACTGATCGGGAGAAAAATCTAAATATAAAAATCTGGTTTTAGCTCAGATCTCTTGGTTCTCAAGACAAAAAAAACAAAAAAACAAGAAGGTTTTAATAAATTGGGGGGAAAACTATAAAACATAATCAGAATATATTTTGGCAGGCAACATGTTTTCTAGAGATTAACACACAAAAAGGGGTAGTCACTCACCGATCAATACACTCAAGTTCTTGAATCATAAAACAACATTGATTGCTTTCAGTGACTTAAAGATGAGAACTCGCAAGATCCACATTATATCTTATTGGGGGAAAAGCCACCTGCACTGCCAGTATAAAGGTCAGTGTTTCATCTCTTAAAGTGTTGTATTTTTTTCTTCAGCTTTGCAAGTCCCAGCCTGCTACGTTTGGCTGACCTCCATGTCATTATGGCAACTTTATACACAGTGCTTGGCATTCTCTGGTGGCCATGCAGGAATAGTTTCAATACCTGGGTTTTTCCAGCAGTTACCTAGTTTCCTTCGTTTGGCGAATAGGGGCACATTTTCGCTGACTGACCAGCAACAATAAATTGACTGTGCTGGAGAGCCGTCGGGACACTCAATCTTTATTCTCAACATCCAATACCTGCATTAACTGATGATATGAATAAGTTGCTCTTTTCGCGCTAGGCCACACTGTAACAGGACCCGAGGCCTGGATTTTGCAAGCCTGGCTTCCTCTGTTTAATTGACTGGCTTTCCCACGTTCGATGACTTATGGAGCTCACCTCTCACTTACAGGAGCAAACTGAAAGGAAATGCCCAAATCTGACCATAATAAAAAAATATATAAAATGAAAAATAAAATTAAAGGTAACTGGCAAAGACCCCCTTTGCTGAGACATTTTTAGATTTAGTTTTTTCTTTGCAGAGAGCCTTTGCATTGTCAAGGGTATCTAGCAGCTATCTAGTTACACAGTCTGTTCTGGCTAGAATATAAAATGAGGGGCTAACCATTTGAAGAGTTAAATCAACAGTGAAATAACAAAAGTAGAAATCAACATAACTGTGTTTGAGCAATTTGGGTTTATTTAGACTGAGCTGCAAAGCTGTAAACCAAATGTGGAGGGGGGCATCCCAGGCAAGCTTTTGAAGTAAATTATGTATTTCGAACTGGGTTTTCCGCATGTTAAATTAAGAGTTGCCATCATCTTGTCTTCAATGTCTCTCGCTGGAATACTTTGACATGAGTGCATCAGAGAGTGAATCAATCAAATTAGGAGCCTAAGTGCTTTGGCTTAACATGCTGTTTCCATAGACTGATCATGACTTAGGGCCGCTCCCCGGCCCATATATAGGAGCCCACCAGCATTACCAATGTGCATGACTAGTCACAGACATCCTCACAACAAATGAATGACATCATACTGAATGTCAATAGAAATGATAAACCTAAGTTGATCGTGCTTGCCATTTTGAAGACTATGCAAAATGTTAATTTTAATGGTTTTCAAACTGGTTTTGGCAGATCTTTTTGCTAAACCGCAAAGCTCAAAAAGGGAGACGAAAAAATGTAAGAAGGTTTAAAAACACTGGTTGTGCTTGTTTGGTGAAGGGAATTACAGGACACAGATGGTGCAAATGAGCTTGTACACACTAGCATTGGAGTAACAGCAAGGGCAAAACCTTCAACCAGAACGGATGGCGGAGTTGCTCAACACATTTATAAACAACTCCTTCTACAACCATTTGTAATACCGGGCTGTAATTTGGTCAGTCCATAAACATAACCCTTGTACAAAATGCCCCAGCAGTGTAGAGATTTTTTATAAATACCCAAATTAAGTCTGGGGTTAAGATTTAGGTAATTTGTGATTTTCAAGTATTGCAGAGCATTAATGAGTAGCTCACAAAATCAATCAAGTGCAGTTTTCACATAAAATCTTACAACAGGTTGCCTTTTCAATGTGATGATCAGTTGAAAAACACAGTGTGCATAGGGCTGTCACAATTATTACATTTTTAAAAGTAATTGTCACACAAATAACTGCAATTAACAATTTAATTGTCTATTTTTATTTTAGGCCATTGTCTTTTTTACATGCACAGGCAATCCTCTTCTTCACATGCTAAGTCATTTGTATTGAACAGCTGCATTTATGACAAGACTATATCATGCAGAATACTGTTAACATGTTGTTTCGGGTTTGGTTATGCTCATATTTATATACATATACACACATTAGGGGTGGTACGGTTCACAAAACCTGTGATTCGGTTCGTATCACAGTTTAGGGTCACAGTTTTCGGTTCTTGTTATTTTTTCTTTTACACTAAAGTTAATTATCTTAACACTAAAGAAATATACGTCAGCACATGATATATAGCTTAATTATCCACAATCTAGGATACAGTATTAAAAAACTGTATCATGTAAACATGTACAAACAGAATTTGACTCGACTTTAAGCACATTATTTCCATCTCTGAGGAAAGCTAGGTGAGATTTTGATACAGCAAGAGAGAAGACGTGAATGATTTCAACAAGCTTTTCATCTATTTGGCACAAACATGTGTGTATTGACATCAGAGATGGCAAAAGTACTCACTTCCCATACTCAAGTAAAAGTACAAATACGTGTGTTAAAAAATACTCTGGTAAAAGTAGAGGTACTGCTTTAACTTCATTACTCAAGTAAAAGTAACTAAGTACAGGCTTGGCAATTTACGTAATGTATAAAAGTA
>JACXGM010016943.1:0-14413 GCA_016801145.1 Umbra pygmaea
GGACATTTTCAGTTACCCGTCTTAGTAGCGGGACATTTTCAGTTACCCGTCTTAGTAGCGGGACATTTTCAGTTACCCGTCTTAGTAGCGGGACATTTTCAGTTACCCGTCTTAGTAGCGGGACATTTTCAGTTACCCGTCTTAGTAGCGGGACATTTTCAGTTACCCGTCTTAGTAGCAGGAGAGAAGAAGTTGAAAACAGGAGAGAAGATGGTTCCCAGCAGAGTGGTGCGAGGCGGACTGCTGGCTTCCTCCACTGGTACATCCAGCTTCCCATTGGGCTTCAGGGGTTTACTGCTCAATGTCATTGGATCTGAGGGAAATCAATCTTATTATTTTAATGGTGTTGCTGGACAGAGATTATAGTTATTCATGAAAAATTAGCACTGCAGATATGTGTATGATAAAACAGGACACTCCTGTGCATTCTAAGCTCCTGACTCTGGACCATCCATGCCCCATGGGCGATGGAGTTTCAAGCCCCGTCTTGGCTGTCTGTATCTGGGGATTAATTAAATAGTCTGGACGGAGGCTCTGGACTCACCAGGTTTGTGAGCGGCTGTCCTGCAGCCACTGGACACGGCCTTATTGGGAGTGTGTGGAGACGACGTGATCAGGGTGCTGCTGTCCACTTTACAATCAATACGACTCCTCTTAGCTGGGATGTCCTGCTCCACCTTACAGAGGAAGTTCACGTTAGATGGCTCCTCCACAAAAGAAGTATGTCGACTGAGACAGCTAATCGTGGTTCAGTTCTTCAAACAGCCATTAAACATTCCACTAATGTAAAAGACATGTAAGCATGTACAGCTTTTATTTGGAGAGGAATGAGGGGACCTTTAAAGATGGTAAAACTAAATTATGCCAATTTATAAAATAAATTACATTCTCAAACTACACAAATTTTATTGATTTTCAGCTGGTCTATCCAACAATTAGATATGCATTGTGTAACCAATATTCTGAGTGGGGTGAAGTTATTTAAATATGTACATATTTATTAAACCCCGGAACAATACAACCTCTCCCCAAATATCCACATCAGTATTTTGATTTTGCAATGCAAATATTGCCTATTTTGTATTAATTAATTTGAAGTTCAAGGCCTGGATCCATTTTAGGGCTAAATCATTAATCCATTTCAAATCAAAATCACAATGAGACAATGATATTACGTAATCGCAAAGGATGCAGGTTTTTTGTGATGTCTGGCCCAGGTTAACTGTTATGTCAATAGGTTTACAAATTCATGAAGTCCTCCTTGTTAAAGTCAAGCTCACCAATCAGAAGTGGCCCAAGGTGACTGCGTGTACACCCACCAAAAACATACGCGAAAGCCAAGAAAAACAGTACTTCATGATCGGGAAAAGTTAACCCGCTGAGTTGCATTGTAGTACCGAGTAAAAGCAGCACTTGTGTGGCAGTACTTAAGATTTGAGACCACAGATGTTCTTCAGAAGGTAGTGTACAAGGCAGCCTTTAAAAATGTAGGCATTAACATTTTGTTTGACACATGAATTGCATTTGCTTGTCACTTCAACAATCTGTCATTATGACGCTGTTCTTAATTGAGCTTGTTGTGCCTGCATGCGCAAGAAACTGAGCACACTGTCCTCTTGCCAGGTCATAGAGAGAAATTATGCTGCTAATTTCAAAGAGACGTCGCACTTCGAAGTCAATTTAGCCAGTGGGTTGTCTTCTTTAGATGACAACAGACAGGAGAAAGACAGGAGAGAGGTCAGCTGCAATGAACCCGAGTGGGCAATGCTCAAAGCTTCCATTGCTGAAGCTGCGGCAGTAGGCTGTGGTCGCAAGGTCTTAGGTGCCTCAAGGGGCGGTAACCCTTAAACACCATGGTGGACACCGGTGGCCAGAGAAGCAGTCCTACTGATGGAGTGTTTTCGGGATATGTTATCCCGGAGGACTCCAGAGGCAGTTGCAGGGTACAGACGTGGTCAAAGGGCTGCAGCCTCTGCCATGTCAGAGGCAAAGCAGCAGGTGTGGGAGATGTTCGGGAGAGGCTATGGAGAAGGACTTTCGGTTGGCACAAAGGTGGTTCTGGAAAACCATTCGGCACCTCAGAAGGGGGAAAAGGGAACCATTCAAGCTGTGTACAGTAAGAATGGGACACTGTTGACCTCAACTGGGGAGGTAATCAGTTGGTGGAAAAAGCATTTTGAGGAACTCCTGAATCATAGAGCTGGATGCTGATGAAGGGTCATCGTCAATGTCACTGGCAGAGGTCACTGATGTAGTCAACTCAACAGTGGCAAAGCCCCAGGGCCTGATAAGATCCATCCAGAAATGCTGAAAGCTTTGGGTGTTGAAGACACGTGTCAACCAAGACACGTGTCTTCAACATTCCCACACAATGTTGAAGACACGTGTCTTGGTTGACACGCGTCTTCAACATTGTGTGGGAATTTCGGACAGTGCCAAAGGAGTGACAGACCGGGGTGGTAGTTCCCTGTTCAAAAAGGGGGAACAGAGTGTGTGCCAATTATAGGGGTATCACACTTCTCAGACTCCCTGGTAAAGTCTGCTCCAAGGTGCTGGAAAAGAGGGTTTGGCCGATAGTCAAACCTTGGATTGAAGAGGAACAATGCGGATTTCGTCCAGGCCAGGGAACAACGGACCAGCTCTTTTCTCTCGCAAGGATCCTGGAGGGGACCTGGGAGTATGCCCATCCAGTCTACAAGTGTTTTGTATGACTGGGTACCCCAGGAGATAATGTGGGAGGGGCTGTGGGAGTATGGGGTGAGGGGCTCTGCTCAAAGCCATCCAATTTTTGTATGCTCAAAGCGAGAGCTGTGTCGGAGTTCTCCGCAGTACGTCAGATTCGTTGCCGGGGGAGAGGTTAGCCAGAACCAGGGCTGCACTTTGTCACCAATCCTGTTCGTGATATTCATGTACAGGAAATTGAGGCGTAGTCTATTCATGGTAGGGAGGGGTTGCAGTTCGTTGGGCTGAGGATCACATCACTGTTTTTTGCAGATGATGTGGTCCTGATGGCATCATCAGTCAATGACCTCCATCACTCACTGGATCAGTTCATAGTAGAGGGTGAAGCGGCTGAGATGATGATTAGCACCTCTAAATCTGAGGCCATGACTCTCAACAGGAAACCGGTGGATTGCGTACTCCAGGTAGGGAATTAATCCTTACCCAGAGTGAAGGAGTTTAGGTACCCCGGGGTCTTGTTTGCAAGTGAGTGGACAATGGAGCGTGAGATTTCCCAGAAAATCTGAGCAACGGGGGCTATGTAGCTTTTGCTTTACTGCACCATTTGACGAAGAGAGCTGAGCCAAAAGTCAAAGCTCTTGAGCTACCAGTCAATCTTTGTTCCGACCCTCACTTATGGTCATGAAGGATGGGTCATGACCTAAAGAACAAGATTGCGTGTACAGGAGGCTGAAATGGGTTCTCAGGAAAATGGCTGGCATCTCCCTTAGGGATAGGGTGAGAAGCTCAATCATCTGTAAGGAATTAAGAGTAGAGCCGCTGCTCCTACTTGTAGAAAGGAGCCAGTTGAGATGGTTCAGGCATCTGGTAAAGATGCCCCCTGGGCACCTCCCTAGGGAGGTGTTCCAGGCACGTCCAGCTTGGAGGAGGCCTCGGGGAAGACCCAGGACTAGCTGGAGATTTTATTTCCACACTGGCCTGGGAATGCCTCGGGAACCCCCAATCAGAGTTAATTCATCTTTGCCAAGGAAAGAGAAGTTTGGGGTCCCCTGCTAGAGCTGCTGCCCCCGCGACCCGAATCTGGATAAGCGGTTGAAGATGAGATGAGTCACATGTATCACGTGGTAATGCTCCATCACGTTTTAAATCTATTACACAAATATTGAACTGAAGCTTGAATTTAAAAAAATTATAATCACAAATATTGTCCGAAAAATCCCAACTAGATATTCCCTTGATGTTTCCTAAAAGCTACAAGTCCTTAAAGAACAGTTTCAGTACACACAGTAGTAACCAGTGTTGGGTAAAGCTACTTTTCAGTTACATGTTGAGTTCACAAGTTTTGGGAAGTCCCTAAGTAAGACAAAATGATCAGGTAGATGGAATTAATATCTTAAAAGTAACCTATAAAACAAATAGAAAGAGTAAAGAAAATATCAATCATGGTCACCAGTGAAAGAGTAAAAAGTGAAAGAGTAAAGAAAATGTAACTCTATTTACCTGATCATTTTGTCTTAATTAGGGACTTCCCAAAAGTTGTGAACTCAGCAAGTAACTGGAATGTAACTGTACAAGCTACTTTACCCAACACTGGTAGTAACACACATTAAGACTAATTTGTACTACCCACTATGTGCTGACCAAACCCACTAAGCTACACAGGACCATATCTTTTGTTTTGTTTTCTGTAAATAAATAGTCGAAGACTTACCTCCTGAGGCCTAACCTAAGGTTGAACTCTGGGTTTGCAGCTGCCCAGTCTGCTATTCTGGACAGAACAATATCAAGTGTTGAAGAGAAGCCAGACAGGAAGGAACACTGCCTAACACTTAAAGAATATCTACAATTTTTTACAAGTTGTGGGCAAAGAAAAAACATCCATGGTTTTGAAGTTGAGAGCATACCCTCACCGGCCACTTCATTAGGTACACCTTGCTAATACCAGGTTAGACCCACTTTTGCCATCAGAACTGCCATTAATCCTTTGTGGCATAAATTCAACAAGGTGCGGTAAACATTGCTCAGATATTTTGGTCCATATTGACTATTCCACTACATTCCAAAGGTGCTCATTTAGATTGAAATCTGGGGCTTATACTAGGAAGCAGGATTTGAGGATAGCGAGCTAACTTCAGCTTGAACCCTGGGATTTCAGTATCACAACCGTAATTCAACTGTTACGGGTTACATCACCATGGTAATTTAGGCTGTGAACCTAACCTGCTATGGAGCATAAGATAACAGATTAAACCGAATGAAAGCACCGCCTAATGACCAATCAATTCTGGACTGACAATGACATCACCATTCTGGGAGTCGCCATTGGCTTTCTCTGATGAGTATCTTTATGAAAGAGATCGATTCTCAGGAGGGACTGAAATATCCTTGTCAGCTTTTTGAGCCATATGTTGCCAGGGAGACACATTGAAGTCAAGGTCTTACAGTTGACTGTATGCATGATGTTGTGTTTATTTGCTACAGGTAGTTTAATATATGCTGTGGTTCAGGGGTATTCAAATCTTACCCTAAGAAGGCCGGAGCTTGCTGGTTTTCTGTTCTACCTTATTAATTACACCCACCTGGTGTACCAGGTCTAAATAAGACCCAGACTAGAGTGTTGTAATGAATAAATGGAGAGGAACTGGCTTTGATGGCCAGATTTGAATAGGGCTGCTGTAGTGGATGCGGAGAACCAATATCAATGTATCCTTTTTCACTGTAGAAATAGTACATACATTTTACAGTTTACTCCCACAGTACATATTTTTTACAACCCAGTATTCTGCAACACTGCCAGGGTTGCAACCAAAAGAATACAGCAAAAAGCTATTTCACACAATCAGCATTACTATAAGAAACACATTGGTTTATTGGAATACACAGTTGTAGTCAGATAGTTGTGCGTAAATGACGGGGCAGTGATATCAATGAGCCTTGTAACTGACGCATTTACATATACAGTTGGCAATTTTTTACCCGCTTTCTTTATTCCAGTTGGATTATAAATATCTTCTTCATATTTCTCTAAAATTATAGTTTGCTCCTATTGAGTTAAATATGCAGCTCTGGTAGACTTGTCCCATGTCTGTGACTGGTCATATAGTGCACACACTGCCCCTTTTATGTGAACACGCTCGTCGCTAGATTAGGAAAACCTGGGTTGATAACAAATTGATAACCACCATTGTGACATCTCTTATCCAGATTGCAGTTGTTAGGTTTATTGAAGCCAGCTAATGACAAGAAATCCTGGGCATGTTGAACTTGCTTCATAGTATAGGCTACTGGTGTCATCAGTAGGTAGGTCTAAATAAAAATTCTCAAAGACCATAGAGTTCATTTACTTTAAGCAACCATCTTACATCAACTGAATGAGGATGTAAAAAGGCATTCCTGGGGTCCTCGTGGTGTAGTGGGTTAAGTTACTGCCTTGCAGGACAAACTACATCATGTTGATAGTGACTGGTTTGACCCTGACTATGGCTTCTTGACCTCCAGCAACAGGCAACAAAAATTGGCACAGCCCTGCCTGGGATTTGGCATTGATAAATCGAATTATCTGCCTTGCCATGTCGCTCTGCAGCGACTCCTTGTGTGCAGATCGGGTGCCTGTAAGTTCAATCACGGAAGTATAGTCATCCCGTACATGAGCTGACTAAAGGCTTCCGTGTTGGATAAGCAGTGCAAAAAGAATCGCCCGGCTCAGCGACATGTGGTTGGATGAACCATGTCGGTGACCTTCACCATCCTGCATCTGTCAAGGGGGGGATGTGGAGCTGCTGACATGGCAGGATTAGTGGGGAAAAACTGGACAAAACCAATTGGGAGGGGAGAAAATAATTTTAGTTCTATTTAAGAAAATGCTGAGTAACACACCTTGACAGCATTCCCCCTGATGAACTTCTTGATGGTGGAGAACAGGCCAGTCTCATTCTTTTGCATTCTAAGGCCTCTCCTAGTGGGAGAGGAGGAATCGACCTCTACCTCGCAGTGCTTCCTCTTGGCCTGGACCTGGGCTGGGCGGGTGGTTGGGGTTGGACAGCCAGGCCTGGATCTGGAACCAGGTTTAGTGGGGCTGGTCTGCTGAGAAGCCTTCCGCACTCTCAGCCGCATCATCCTGCACGTTACATGAAAGACTGATGTGGCAGCACCACGCGCACAAACACATTTGCAAACAGAGAGAATACAGGAAACAAGTGAGGGTTACAGCTAGCGGCAAGATCTAACGAGTTGACTAAACAAAAAATAGCTTTTCCTGGAGATTTTATAAGACAGATACATCAATTACAATTTCATAATTATATTAAAATACAGATAAAAATTTTGGCGAATTAACTAAAGTTTTATTCCATTATTAGAAGAACCCATCCAGAGCATGATCAACGCCAGCTACATAAACACTACAGTAGGTATCCAGAGAAAAGTGGGCGGTGCTCGGTCTGCTAGGTTGCTGAAGAAGTTGTTGGCAAACTTGGCTAGCTGGTGGGAGAGGCCTAATGTAACTAACTACCAACTTTTAAGAAAACAAAGACCATTCCTTGACACATGACATACACATGACGTAATGTGACGGTAAAACAAATATGACACCATACACACTGGCTAGTTAACAATACAATATTTGCAATAAAATTAAAGTGGCCGAAAGCAAGTGACAAGATTACGTAGATTATTTAGCTAGCATTAGCTGTGTTATGTAACCAGTGTTAGCTACAGTAACTACAAGGGTACTGTAAATAGCTAATTATTTGAATACAGTCATTTTAGCGACCTGTGTAAATACTGTACCATAGAATAGTCGCACGCTATTCGCTCAACTACGAAATCAAAGAAAAATGAACTAACAGTAACCAACGCAACATGTACAGTAGCTAAGTTGTCATATATAGTAAATTAGCTAACTAGCTACCTGGCTAGTTAACGCTACCACCTAGTATCATTGGGGGCTAGCTAGGTACACTAGCTAGCTAATGTCGATTTCACGACTAACCTACAATGAAAACGCACAGCGGTAATGTTTTTAATAAAAACGGATACCTTCTGTAGCATGTAACGAGCTAGCTTGTCGGCTACCTACACTGCCATATCAAGTGGGCTAGCTAGCTAACTGACAAATGGTTTGAATCAAAAACATTTTGACATAACCAACCTACCCGGACTTACCGGCGGTAAAAAGAAACTCGTAACTAATCTCGCCGCTGGCCTGTCCACTGGTAGCCGCAACGGGGCGGCCACCGAGAGAGGTCTGCCCGTCGTTGTCCTGCCAGCTGTGTTTAGGACCACAGACCGTCAACGGGTTCTTTAGACGCCATTTCCCGCCTCATCACAAACAGTGGATGCACTCGATTTAGCTACACTAACTCAAGCGGCAATGTGATGTCTAGGAATGTAGATGACAGTACGCAAGTTTAACTAGCTACTATTATTCGCAAAAACAACAACAAATCGTCATATATACGCATTAAAACAATGGTTAAGAATATGACTTCATATTGAAAATATATATATTTTTAAATGTTTGTCATGACAAGGTTTGACGGCTCATATGTTTCGGAACGAAAATTATATGGCAGCACTGGAGTAAATCGAGTGCACCCTCAGTAACAACAAGAATCCTATCTACCTTGTTAGAATCAAACCCCAGATAATTGACTGACGCAGGCGCACTTCAGATAGTAAGCATTAAACTGTTATCTTCAAAACGTTCTGGCAGCTTAAACGTTTTGGACAGCAAAGTCCGACACATTCATTTTTACTAGGAAGTACCTGTATGTGGATGTCTTGTATGTTCTTTTGGTCATTATAAGCAGAGAAGGGTGTCATGCATATAGTCCATTAAAAAGTAGGTGCAGCCTTGCAGTCTAAATTGAAATACTGGAAGAATTGCAAGACAAAATATTACATTTTTTATTTATTTAAAATACACAACTGTTTACATCACATTATTATAATTTCGGTGACATCATTTTTTTGCCATTTAACATACACTATAATGTCAGAGGGGACTTGGAAATGTCTAAAAGCATTTAAATAGTATCAAGAGTTCTTTTGAGGAGGGGGGATTTTTATTTATTTTTTATTAACAGGACAGGGGGAAGCAGAAACCAAGGGGACAGGTAGGGGGAGACACAGAGGAAGGGCACAGACAGTGGCTGAGCTGGGCTCACACCAGGGCACACGTGATCCGGAGTCAAGAGCTTAGACTCCAACTCTAGCACTCTTTTGATCAATAAATAATCTATACACAGACATTTCTATTAATCCCTTTTATAAGAAATTAGACTATGTACATTCCATCATCTGTAGAAATATTTAGACAAATGAATCATGAAATGCTTTGTAGTACCTAATAGTGATGATGTATATTATTTAACCAAATGCTGCAATATTACTTAAGGTATTATGGACTTGAGACATCACTTGATTGTAGATGACTAGTTTAGTAGTACTAGGAAAATGTAGCCTTGGAGTGGTTATGTCAACATTAAAAGAGAAAAGGTTAATTACATTATAGAAATCTGGAACAGCAACCCAGGATGGCTTGTGGCTCTTATTTCATCCCAAGGTGCATGATTCTCCTGTAAGGTCCTGGGCCACCCCAGAGTCCTCTGATGAAAAAAGATTTATACAATGTTTAGACTTTTTTCTCAAACCAATAACTTTAATTATAATATAGACATCTTCCAGTATATTTGTTACTAATCACTTCAGTTTACATATGGGTTATTATTGTTTATTGTAGGACACCTCAAATAACTATTTCAATATTTTTGCAAGTGAATACACATGTGTATATTTCTTAAACAGTCAAGTATATTTTATTTGGTGCCTTAACATAACCTAGGCATTCTTTTTATTTTTCAAAGATTTTTGGGGGAGTAGTTTAATAATTTTATTGGATAGGCAAGTAGAAAGCCTAGGTTAGGCCGTTAGGAAGGCAGGTATGTAGAGGAAGAAGCACAGATAGAGAGGTGGCATGTGTGTTTTGGAGTAGGGAGCTGAGATCACCACACAAACTACGGCACAACCTAGGCATTCTCTTTGACAGACACTTACTTGAGAAGTCCATGCCAGTACAGATGAGGCATAAAGTCGGCTTTCATGTGGTACATGATTCGTCTCTCCTTGCTTTGGTCAATGGGGAACGTTTCCAATGGCTGTCCGGTATAGTCAAACTCAGCCAACATGACAGTACTGTAACTTGTCACTAGAGGGCAGGATGTGTAACCGTCATACTGTAAAGACAAGTGATTTTATGAATCATATTACTCTGAAAACACAGCCATGAATCTGTCATTTCTAAAAAGAGGTTAGGTTGTGTGTTTAAAGAATGATTGCACTTTTTTAAGAACTAAATAGCCTATGGGTCAAGAAAAACTGTAATGTAGGGTTCATTTTCTCTTTAACAGATAATATATAGTCCCGTGAACCTCAACGTGTAGGATCCTCCAGAGGTTTGCAGTTGTGCATAAACCTACTATTCGGCCACCCCTAATCAATGCTCACAAGCAAAAACGGGTGCAGTGAGCCCAGAAATACATGAAGACTAATTTTCAAACAGTCTTGTTTACCGATGAGTCCCGTGCAACCCTGGATGGTCCAGATGGATGGAGTACTGGATGATTGGTGGATGGCCACCATGTCCCAATAAGGCTGCAACGTCAGCAAGGAGCAGGCGGAGGCATGTTTTGGGCCGGAATCACAAGGGGTGAGGTAGGTGGTAGGCCCCTTTAGGGTCCCTGAAGGTGTAAATATTAACTTGGCAAAGTATATAGATTTTCTGACTGACCACTATCGTCCATGGTACAAAAAGAAGAACCGTATCTTCTGTAGCAAAATCATCTTCATGCATGACAATGCACCATCTCATGCTGCAAAAAATACCTTTGTGTCATTGGCTGCTATGGGCATAAAAAAAGAGAAACTCATTGTGTGGCCCCCATCCTCCCCTGACCTCAACCCTATTGAGAACATTTGAAGCATCCTCAAGCAAAAGATCTATGAGGGTTGGAGGCAGTTTGCATCAAAACAACAGCTGTAGGAGGCTATTCTGACATCCTGCAAAGAAATTCAAGCAGAAACTCTACATAAACTCACAAGCAAGAATTGTGAAGTTAATATCAAAGAAGGGGTCCTTAGTTAACATGTAACTTGACCTGTTAAGATGTGTTTGATTGAAAATAGCATTTGATTTCAGTAAATATGACCTCCTAATGCTGCAAATTCAACAAATGACCATTTTCATGTATTTACAACCCATAAAATGTTTTGAAACGCTGTTGTGCATATTAATTTGGAACAGTGCAATTTTTGTTCATTTTTAAAAGAAATACTGTTTTCATTGGGTGGTTTGTTCAATGAAATTCGACTTATGCCCTAACAGTTGGTGACTTGAAAATTATACTGACTGTCATTTGCGTTGACTACTTAGGAAAATCTGTGCAAAATATAATTTGCATTATTATTTGGAATGCAGTGCATGCTGCCACAGTATGGCCTGGTAGAAGTTGTGCTTTCATCAAATATGTCAGGGAATGAAGGGAAAACTAAAAATATCTTCACCATTGAAATGAGTCAGACAGATATTGTGCAACCAAATGCAGTGAACTTTGCACAACAGCTCAAGTAAAGATCACTAGCGCTAAATTCTGCCGTTTACGGTGGACGTCCTGCCAAAGGACCTGTCAGTTATGCTTAAGTGTGCCTACCCCATGAGAATTGGCATTTCTCTTACATATCTCATGGGATTCATATTAAAGTGTCATAACATAATGGCACAATAATAAAACAAAATTCTTGCAGTTGGCAAAATGCCTCTAGGTCATGCAAGGTCTTTGGTCGTCTTGCATGAACCACATGTTTGAGATCTTCCCAGAGTGGCTTGATGATATTAAGGTCAGGAGACTGCGATGGCCAATCCAGAACCTTCAGCTTTTTCTACTCTAAACACTGGAGGGTCAACTTGGCCTTGTGCTTAGGTTCATTGTCATGCTGTAAAGTCCAAAAGCGTCCCATGTGCAGCTTTCGTGCAGAAGAATGCAAATGGCCTCCTTGTTCCGTGTGCCTTTAGAGCTCATAACCCACCAAAACATCTGAATCTGTATCAACCTGCTTCCTAGTATAGGCCTCAGATTTCAATCTAATCAAGCACCTTTGGAATGTAGTGGAACAGTCAATATGGACCAAAATCTCAGAGGTTTCCAGCACCTTGTTTTAAGGCAGTTCTGAAGGCAAAAGAGGGTCTAACCTGGTATTTGCAAGGTGTACCTAATGAAGTGGCCAGCGAACGTATCCCCTTAATAACTTAATTTTTTAGCTCAAGCTATCTGAAGTTTGCATAACTAAAGCATGGATGTTTTTTCTTGGCCCACAATCTAATATCAACTAGTAAAAAAGTGAAGATATCCCTGAAAGTGTTGGGCCACGTACCTTCCTGTCTGGCTTTTCTTTCTTCAACACTTTTGAAATCGTTCTGTCCAGAATAGCAGATTGGGCAGCTGGAAATAAAACACACCATGTCACATTTTTACTTGGGACATTTAGGTACAGGTTTTGAAACTTATAAAAGTCAACTGGGAAGGCAATTATTTAGTTATTTCCTCACCTGAATGATTCTGCAGTAGAAAAAGAATGTACTGAACTTACCCACTGCAGCACCTGTTTTGGATGTGGGCAGGTTGGTACAATCTCCAATCCCAAACACGTTAGGATATGTCTTGTGTTGAAGTGTCTCTTTGTTGACATCTAGCCAGCCAGCCTCATCAGCCAATGGGGATTCTTTAACCCCTGTGATTGGTCCCATTGGAGGCGTGATGTGAAGCATCTCATACTGGAAAACAAAACATTAGTATTGTATTAACACCGTAAATTTTTACTTTCAAATGTGTAAAGTAAGTTCTCAGTTTTCCATTGGCACATCTTATCTGCCTGGAGCCTTTGTTTCATCTTGCTAATTCCTATAGTTGCTGGAAGCATTGTACTTGTCAGGTCAGCACAAACAGATCTAGGACAGGGCAACCTAGAACTTACCTCAAACACTTTGGTTTCTCCTGGTTTGTCAAGATTTTCAAACACGGCTTGCTGCCTGTCTGCCCGGACCTCGATGAGGTTTTGTCTGAGATTCACCTGGATGTCGCGATTCTTTACAATCTCCCATAATGCATCTGCATACTTCTTGACCCCAAACAGCACTGGCAGAGATGTGTTGTAGACAATTTTGGCCTTATTCCTTTTTCCTACCTGTAAGAGTTGTCAAACCAGAATTACCTGTTATGTTGTTGAAAAAGGTTGCAAAAAAAATATAGAAAAAAGTACAGCCCGGTTCAGCAATAAAATGGAAGGAAACACTAAGCACTGTGAAATGAGAATGTATTATCTCACAGTAACCAAGAAGATATTGACTTTAATAGGAATATTATTTGATAACACTGTAGATTCATTGTAATACCTGTTTGAGAAGCATTAACTTACAGATTAGTAAAATAATAGCTGTTTTTAAATCACCACTTGTTGCTTTAGTAAGGTAATACCTTTCTGAGATATGCATCTGTCAGGTACATGATCTTTTGGGGGGCCCCTGCACATTTCACAGGAGTGTTGGGGAAAGTGAACACTGCATTTCCCTCCTTGAAGTTCTGCAACACCTTCCACGTCTTCTCCACGGTTTCTACAGTGTAGTTGGAACCGATTTTAAATTTGACCCAATCTTCAACATCAGGTAGGCCTTTAATCTACGGAGAGATTGTAAATGACCAAAAGAGATTTTGTGAAAAACAACTGAGACATTGTGAATCAGGAGATTATAAATGGCTACAGTTAGAGTAAGTAATTTGTCAAAACAACTGAGCGAAAATGTACATGACATAATGGTGCACCGTTACCTTCTCATAATGGAGTTGTAGACCTAGAGCCACTATCAGATAGTCATAGGTGATCTGGTATCCAAAAGACAATGAGATCCAGTCAGTTGTCAATGGAACATTAATCTAGGCATTCCTTGTTATTCCGGCACCATACATAGGGTGTAGAGCTGAATTAACCTAATTGCCATTTGGCTAGTTGCATATGAAAACCCATTCTATATCTAGAAGATCTCTTGATGTTGTCAGCAAAATAGAGGATGACAAACCAATGATGAACCATGCCCTATAATTACATTTTATCACCTAAATAAATTGACAGTAAACACAGCCCTACCTACCTTCATGCCATTGTCTGTGAGCACAGTGTTTGTGTCTGGGTTGATCTCCTGAACCTTGGATTTCACCCATTTGACTCCAGAGGGCACAACACTAGCTGTAGTGCGGCCAGAGGAGGCCAGTTTCTTGGCCCCTGCACCTACCAATGTCCATATGGGCTGATAGTAGTGCATCTATAAAACCCAGGGAAGAATGTTGTTAGAATTCTGGGTCAGTACGTGAAAGGTAGCTGGTTCAAATCCTCTGCCAACAAGGTAAATCTGTCGATGTGCCCTTTAACAAGGCTTAGTTGGCATGTAATGCCTATTTTCCATTGACCACATCAAGGCGCACCGCACCGCACCAACATTGAGTGGTCAAGTACAGTAAGGGTTGTGTTACCACAGCCAATCGGAAAATGGTTTGCATATTGTAAGCTCTTGTGACAGCTGGAGTGAAAGAATATGTGCAAATATACAACGTGTATGGAGAGAAGAAAACAACGTTTGCCTCAACAATTTACAGAAAATACTAATAAAGTGATTGGTAGAACA
>JACXGM010016944.1:5420-20191 GCA_016801145.1 Umbra pygmaea
GTGGTGAGGTGTTGTAATTGTGGTGGGGGGCACAGTGCTGCGTTTGGGGGGGGTGTGGTTCAGCAGAAGGCGTCGGAGGCACAGCGGGTCAAAAAGGTAGATGGGGTCACCTATGCGGAAGCGGTGAGGAGAGTGGGGGGAATGGGGGTTGGTGTGCAGGTGGAGCAGGAGAGGGTTGTAGGCCCGGTGGTGGAGGGCGGGGTGTGTGGTCGTAGTGTGGTGTTGTCGGAGAAGTGTAGGCATGAATGTGTGGTGGGTAAGGATTCATTGGTGGTGGGAAGAGTGGAGTTTTTGGCGTTTTTGTGTAGTGTGGTGAATGTGTAGCCAGGTTAAGAGACGGAATGCGAGGATTGATGCTGTGGTGGGTGCTGCTAGGGATTTTATGGGTGTCACTGATGTCACGGGGGAAATGGTGCACGAGCTGATGAAGGGGACGGGGGAGGGCAGGTAGTAGGGGGGTGGGGGTTGTTATCTAGGGTCATGGAGTGGTGGGGTGGTGTTGACGTGGGTGGGCCGTGTCCGGCCTCACTCTCCGGTGCTGTTGGTGGCGGTGTATGCACCTCTAGTTGGTTGCGATCCGCCATAAAATCCACAGAAGAAGATACTCTTTGCGAGGTATTGTCATTCCAGATCTACTGAGCTTTTGAAAGTGTTGTTTGCCTGAAGTGTTATTGACCTACTGCTTTGTATTTTTACTCCTGAGATCGCCCAGCCCCAGCGTACTTCTGCCCGTGATATTCCTGTGCCTGACCTGTGCTGCCTCTATCATGTACCTGACTTTGGATCCTGTTTCTGTGCCTCTGCCCGTGACTATCAGTGTATGACCCCAGCCTGGAAAACTATTTTGTAGAAGGATCCTGTCACTGTACCTCTGCCCTGTTTATTCTGTGTACCGAAGCTTGCCTGTCCTCACCTTGTTGTCAAGTGCCTACGAAACAGTTATTCCTGTCATTACCTATTACTACATTAAAACCCATTATTCTACAGTCCCTATGTGTGGAGTCGTTACACAAATGTTGTCAAAGTACATATAGTCAACCAAAACTTTAATATATCAGGAAAAACTGTTAGTTCTTTTATTGGTCTTCACAAATATCACAAACATTTCTTTTTACCATTTTCCAGACACAACAAACCAAACTCTGTGATTCGTTAAATTCTCAGTTGCACATGGTATGTTTTCAATTAGCCATAAATGTATATTTTAATACACAAAACACAGGAAAAGCAAATGTCCTTATTGTTTACACCGCTGTCTGAATTACAACAACTAGAAAAGGGGAAAAGAAAAACAACAAAGAAGAATGAAAATAGGACAAGGGAGAGGTGTCAACGTGAATGGAGGTATACAGGAGCGAGGGGGAGGAACAGGTGAAGAGGTAGAAAGAGATGATGGGAGAGGAGTAGAGGGTCTAGGAAGAGGAGAAGAGGGGGGTAGAATGGAGGGCAATGGTGTAGTGGAATGAGCAAGAGAAGAAGATATGAGAAGACTTGGACAGAGAGGAGGGGAAGAGTTTAGTGTTTGAGGAGGGAGGAGAGGTGGAAGGCTAGAGTACAGACGTTCTTATGTGTTATTGGTGTGTTTCCACTTAAGCATCTGTACACCTGATAACCGTGTTTAATCAATAGGTTCGTAGATGTGGTATTTTGCAGTGCCTTTAAATGGCAGAGCAGTGACATTATGTTAGATTTTTGTGTCTATTCTAGAAGTGTGCTTAGTGTTTTGCAAATCATTGAATGTGGTGTTTTGCTAAATGTGTGAGGATGAGAACGTGTTTATAGTTTGGCAGATCTGGGCTGAGGATTTGCTCCTTGAGTATCAGGTTTCACCAACTGTTTGTTATTTTTAAATTTAGTGCGCAAAAACTGTAAGATTTGACATGACTGTATGTATTCAGGCCCATGTAAATGCTTTTCCATTACTGTCGAGTCATTACTGATGATTAATTTCAAACTGTGGTACGAGTATATGGTGAAATGAATGGTATCCACATACAACAGCATAGGGATAACACAGGGCCGATAGCGATAAGACAGCAGTAGCAACAGCAAAGACTGTCCAATGAAATCTGAGCAATAGTTGTAGACCATGTGGTAAATCATGAGTGAGGCAGTTACAATTCAACCAAACCTCTAAAGGTCAACCGTGGCCTCAATCATCAGAACTTTCCGGAATGAGAACCAGTAAGTCTTCAGCACTAAACAGTAAGCTACTTACAACTGTCAAGTGACTGTATAGTGAAATGTGTACCACAGGGTAGGTGATGTGACTAAATGTGTTCTTAGTGTAATTTTCACTGCAGAATAGAGACTAGGCAAAATATAATATTCATTCTGACTGACCAACCAGATATTCGGCAACACTACTTGGACAATGACAACGTTTAACAATGTGAAAGTCATAAGATGGCAGACAATTTTATGCATGCTGAATAAGTAACAGTTTTCTCTAAAACAGCTATATGAAGAAAGACAGAGTGAAGCAACTGAGGACTGAGTATTTCAGGTTTGTTCAGTTTCAAGATACCTGTTGTGAAAAAACATTCTACAGTATTGCAACCGGTAATTCACTTTCCAAAGTGTTTTTTTAAATATGATGGAGCTGGATGCCGATGACAACCATCAAAAATGCATATATTTGGATGAGGCAGGTTTCATCCAGGACAAGACAAGGAGGAGAGGTTTGAATTTCATTGGCCAACAGACAACCATCCAAGTACCTGGACAACATGGCGCCACCATCACCATGTGTGGGGCCATATTGGAAGATGGTGTGGAAGATCTGTTACCCTAAAATCTGGGGCCTATGTGCAAAATGATAAAGATGACAATCTGTACTTTAATCCCATAGTCCTTATACATGCAATGTGCCTGAATACAGAACAAAGAAAGGTGATTATCTTTGGAGTTCACTGTACCAAGTAATTTCATGTGAAAATATTTTACTTGTATATGGGCAGAAAGAGGTAGGTTCTGATTGAAGAGCATACATTTATTTTAGTTATAAAAAATAGACAGGTAAAAGCCACCACCTCGATCTGTACATCTTATCAAGCCTAAAGTGTCATCAAGACATAAAGGCCAGCAGCAAGTTGCATATACATCAATGGAAATCTAAATGTTGGTCTTTGGTTAGAAATCTAGATGAGAGTTAACAATTATTTTCTGGCAAGACATGCTAAAAGCTTGTTGACCTGGATGTGATTCTAAATGTTGTTTTATAGACATGTTGACCCCAAGGTTTATCCATCTGCAATTCTCCAGCTGTGGTCTATAGTCAGGGATGGACTGGGAAAAAATTCGGCCCGGGACTTTAGATGGAGCGGCCGGCGGTGGGGGGGGGGTGGCGCGCGTGTGTGCGCGTGGGCTGTATCTGTCGCTCCCCGCGTTCGTCAATCATTCACTCTGGGTTTCTCCTCGTTTGAATATAGAGGAACTCTCACTCGATTTGACGGCCGGGCCAGAGCGCAGTTTTGCGGATGCAACATCCCGTCCATTTCAGCCTACTGTCCCTTGTTTTAATACGTCCGACCGGCCGTCAAAGTAAAATGTGACAGCCCGTTTGGCCCAGAATGGACCGTTCGGGAAAACCCCCGATCCTCCCGATGGCCAGTCCGCCCCTGTCTATAGTGTTTTTTATTGTATTACTTCTGGAACCATCCTATTCACTCTACGTGTGTGCAAAACCTGCCAGTGTTGATAGATTACCGCTACTAAGGAGGGTTGGCATGTGAGTAACCTTATAATTACAGCCCAGTTATACTCCAGTGGAGTTCCCATTTAAGCTTTAAAGCTACATAGTTTTCTCTTGGCCTAATGGTATGATTAAAAAGGGATAGCAGGATATTAGCTTCAAGCTGTGTAGTCTATAGTGCTGGTGTTTCAGTGATGAAGAGCCAATGCACATTGACTGGCAGTGCTGACTTACAGTAGGTGTAAGCAGAGACCAGTTGAATGTGCTACAAAAGAATACAAGCCCAAGGCTTGTGCACACTTACACACACAAACACACGCTCACACATACTCACACAAGCTCACACGAACCAACATTAACACACAAACACACACTCACCCACACAAATGCATTTACACACACACACACAAACACACACACACCCACACAAACACACATATACACACATAAAAACGCATAGCTTTAAAAAATAGCTATTTTTTACTTGTGAAAATAACAAAACAGACTAACAAAATTCAGAAATAAACAGAGCCCCTCCTTTTGGGGCAACATAGCCGTCATGTCCCGTCACTTAGGAGTGCTAGACTTCCCACACCCCATAAACCCTCCCCGTAGGCCACGCAGGAGATTATACAAACAGGCAGATGACAAGCAGCTTAGATATCCAGGAAGGTTAAAAAAAGAGAATAGACAAGAAGACAGGAGTAAATGTATGACAGGAAACAGAGAGAGGTGTAAGGGAAGGATGAGAGAGAGGAATCTGGGTGTGTTAAGACATTTCAAACACCTGGAGCCCAGCACAGAGCTACAGCCATCTGAAGTATATAGACACATACAAAACATGCTTAGAAACAAATATACTGTTTTAACTATTTGCTCACAAACCTCCACACCATGTTAGCTCACATTGGATTTCAGTTTATTACTAATAAACAGCACTACAGTACAACCTTGAACTAATCCTTGGCGTATAGTTACATGTAATTGTATGGCAAGATTTTTCTTTCATGCTGGTTGAGTCAGAGTAATTCCGTGTTTCCGGAGCCCCAGCATGAGGAAGAAAAAATTGGCATAGTGCTGCCCGGTATTTGGAAAAGATAAGTCAGATTACCTACCTTGCCACGTCACTCTCCAGCGACTCCTTGTGTGCAGATAGAGCGCTGGAAAAATTTAATCACAGAGGTATAGTTGGTGTGTGTAATCATCCCGTACATGAACTGACTAAAGTCTTTGTGTTGGATGAGCAGTGTGAGCGCCCTTCCCCATCCCACATCTGGGGTTGCGGAGCTGCAGAGTTAGTGGGGAGAATAATTGGCCAAGAACATTTGGGAGGGGAAAAAATTGGCATAAAAATTTATAATAATAAGTAATTTAGTGATGTGACTGGACTAATAAACCAACAAATCTATTAGTTATAGAGGACAAAAATATAATGATTGGGTTTTCACTTCCTGCCAGTACTGCAAAAGTTTGACATTTCCTGTTTTACACTGCACATGAATCACTATCTTTGTAAAATGTGGCAGCTGGAATTGGAGTAGCTACAGCTGTGTCAAGTCTAATGTGTATTACATAGTATTTGTAGTTTACTGTTTTGATACCAATATAGATGTTCTTGTCTTCACAGTTCATACGTTTCATTGTACAACATCTGCTCCGACCATTTTCCAGTAGATACTTGTCAAAACTTCCTCTATACAAGAGCAGATAATTATCTTGCAAGAAAACAGATTCAACATAATGGAATACATGAACTTTATGATGGAGCATTACACAAACAAACATCATCAATTTATCAATAAATCAAATGTATATATATAAGCATATAATACCAGTATTTGTAACATAGTGCTTTCGCAGATACACAGCCTATAACCCCGAAGAGCAAGCAACAACTACGGTACAAGAAATTGATGCACATTAGCTCGTAGGGTTAAAAACAAAGAAGAGATCCGGAGAGTAGATAGAATTTGACGTTTTGTGCAGGTTTAGAAGGGCGAGATGTTTATCTCCAAAACCATCCACTGGAATGTGGGCAGTCACAGCAAGTGTCAACAGGCAGGAACTAGATATACATCTGCAACTCAACCAAGTAGACTAGACAGGGAAAGCCAGTGGTCGCTAGGCCAGGTAGTCCTAAAGCATGTTCTCAGGTCCTTCTGAAGTTCATCATACACCAAACCAGAGGCAGATTGTTATGGGGCTGAGTTGGGGGGAAGGGGGTGCGTTGTTGTTGTAGCATTCGCCACCACAACATGTATACCTAGCACATGGGCTCTTGTTTTGCATGTTCCAAAATAAGAAGTTTTTCCAGCTAGTTTCCAGTAACTTCACTGGTTTGGGCTCGACAGGCTGACACAAATAAGTTGTGGTGATAAATCCAAAAATGATGCCAATGCCTCATCAAATATTAAGGAAACATGTTAAGCTGAAATACTATATTTTCTGAAAACAATGCTAATGTCAGTATTTTTTCTTTTGGAAAAGTACGTTCCGTAACGGAATTTATGTTTATGTTTTGGCCTTGTTATCAACTGCCCATTTTGACAGCACGAACGGATTGCCAGGCATACCTGTAAAAACGCTAACCCAGCGCGCTACAGCCATGGAAGCAGCAAACAAGCGAACGAGATCATAGAGATTCTACACAACCTAAAAAAACTTTTGAATTTGAACTTTAGTACCCATTTTTTAACGCTGGCTGTCCGCTATAGCACCTTTAAGCAAAAATGCTTTATTAACTTACAAAATTGAGTAAGTTTTACCTAAAAATCTTGATGTAATCAGTTTCAACAATTATTTTAAGTTCAATTAACTTACTGGGTTTTATAATTTGGACATTTCTAGAATCCTATAAGAAGAGTTTCAGGTCACTTAATCAAAATGCAATATGCACACTATATGGTACCTGCTAAAAAGTAACAAAAATCTTAACCAACAACCACAGAAACTAAATACATAAAAAATACGAAATTAGTAAAGACTCAACTCTTTGGAAGGGTCTACAACTGAAAGTTGTCTGTTTTTTTAAAACATGCGTTAGGGCTGTCAGGCAAGTGAGATGAGACTGGGCCTATATGGTAACCCCTGTTAAGCTTACCTGTCAGTCTTTTTACATTAAATTATAATTGTTGCTAAAATATGCGTTAGGACTGGCAAGCAAGTGATATGAGACAGGGAGCCTGTGTGGTAACACCCTGTTAAGCTTGCCTGTCAGATTAATATTAAACTTAAGAAAATATTTTTGGAATAATACATGCCTTGCAGCGATTATGCCATATCAATCTCCCTTTTACGCTGAGGTACTGCCCCGTCTAATCTCTCTAGTGTCCCGTGGAATCCCAGGATGATGACCTAGGCCGACCGGAGTCCTTGGAACACTATGCGATGTCACAACGCAGGTGTGTTGTGGTGTGTTACTGCAGGTGTTAAATGCAATTGTTGGATGAACAGAGACCAATGCAGGGATACATTTTTGTGATGTTTAATGAACATACAGTATAGGAATACTTGCTGGAAATAACTGACAGTACAGAAGGGTATGTACAGTTTATATACTGTACACTTACGTAAAGGATTATTAGGAACACCATACTAACCATACTGTGTTTGACCCCCTTGCTGAAAGCATTCTTTAGAAATGTTGGCCCATATTGACATGATAGCATCTTGCAGTTAGATTTGTGGGATGCAAATCCAGGGCACGAAGCTCCCATTCCACCACATCCCAAAGATGCTCTATTGGGTTGAGATCTGGTGACTGTGGGGACATTTTAGTACACTGAACTCATTGTCATGTTCAAGAAACCAATTTCAAATGATTCGAGCTTTGTGACATGGTGCATTATCCTGCTGGAAGTAGCCGTCAGAGGATGGGTACATGGTGGCCATAAAGGGATGGACATGGTCAGAAGCAATGCTCAGGTAGGCTGTGGCATTTAAACGATGCCCAATTGGCACTAAGGGGCCTAAAGTGTGCCAAGAAAACATCCCCCACACCATTACACCACCACCACCAGCCTGCACAGTGGTAACAAGGCATGATGGATCCATGTTCTCATTCTGTTTACGCCAAATTCTGACTCAGAAAATCGAGACTCATCAGACCAGGCAACATTTTTCCAGTCTTCAACTGTCCAATTTTAGTGAGCTCTTGCAAATTGTAGCTTCTTTTCCTATTTGTAGTGGAGATGAGTGGTACCACCATATCCATAACAGAAAGTTAGCAAAGTACATCCAACAGGAGGCAGTGACCAATTCACAATAACACGCGCATTCCGTAACACTGGGAGAAATAGGCATCTTGATTACTTATCACTGTAATGATTACTCCCAGAATAGTTAGGAAAGATAACGATGTTTATTGAATTACAAAATAGGAGTATGTTAAATGTACTGTACCAAAACCCAGGCAGTCAGGCAGGCAGAGGTCCATAAACAAATCCAGGTAATGTTCGAAATCCAGGAAATCAGACAGGCAGAGTTTGGAACACTAAACAGGTTCTCAGACAGGCAGAATGATCGGAAACAAGGCAGAACCGATTAAGCTAAGGTACAGAGGATAATCCACAACAAAATACATAATACACAATGCAAGGGTCAGGCCAGAATAACAATCCAAGAATTGTATGCTCAGTAGGAAGAAATGAATTACTTACAATACCTCGCGAAAAGGCAATGGTGTGTGTGTGTGTGTGCCTTATATACAGACTGGGTGAGAGCAGGTGTTCAGAATTTGGGTGATTGAGTCCGAGTTATAGGAATTGTAGTTCTTGGATAGGGAAGCTGTAGTCCTCAGGGAAGAGGAACTGGGGAACTGTGGGTGTTTAGCCAGAATACCATTCATGCGTAATGAGTAAGCAAGTGCCTATTGACACAGTTCCAGTGTCCAGAGGTCAGCGCGCTAAAACATAACACATTACACTAACTAAACACACAAATTTTAATAATAAAAATAATAATATGTTCAGCTTATATAGTGCTTTTCAAGAACCCAAAGCGCTTTACACAGTTAGGGGGAAAGCCCACCTCATCCACCACCAATGTGTAGAACCCATCTAGGTGATGCACGGCAGCCATTTTGCGCCAGACCGCTCACCACACATCAGCTATCAGGTAGAGAGGTGAGTAGTTATACTGTATATGCCAATTAGGAAGGAGGGGGATTATTAGGTGGCCGTGATTGAGGTGAGGCCTGGTTGGGAATTTGGCCATGACACCGGGGTTAACACCCCTACTCTTACGATAAGTGCCATGGGATTTTTAATGACCACAGAGAGTCAGGACACCCTTTTTTATGTCCCATCCAAAAGACGGCACTCTAAGCAGGGCAGATGTCCCCGTCACTGCCCTGAGGCATTGGGATTGATCTTTAGACCAGCGGGAAGAGTGCCCCCTACTGGTCCTCCAACACCACTTCCGAGCAGCACTGGTCTCCCATCCAGGGACTAACCAGGCCTGACCCTGCTTAACTTTAGAAGCAGACCAGCAGGGCAATACAGGGCTCTATGCTGCTCTATATGTGTTTAATTAACAGTAAATCCATATATATCCTGCCACAATACAAAAAGTCCTCATATCGTGACAGCAGAACTACCCGGAATTGACAACGATCTTGTCCAAAGCCATTGTCACCACCCACAGCCCACCTGGCTGTCCTTGTTCCTGTATACCTAATGGATAAGGCCCCAGGACTACTTACGGGACCTTAATTTGTACTGATAAACAACATTGACTTCATTGGGCATGCACTTATGAACTTTACACCCAGCATAGCCAGAAAAGGAATATCCACCCCACTGAGTCTGTATCCTCTCTAGGTTTCTTCCTGGGAAGCAAATTACTAGGGAGTGTTTTCTAGCCACTGTGCTTCAATTTCGCATTGTTGCTTGCTCTTTGTGGTTTTAGGCGTGTCTGAAAAAGCACTTTGTTACAAGTGCTGATGTAAAAAGGGCTTTATAAAATAAATACATCACAATGAAATCAACTGGTCAAATGGAGAAGGACTTTCTAGCTATCTTCATACTAGCCCATTTTGGGATTTTTTTATGGGGAAAAATATTTTGTATTTTTTGTGTTGTACATTTTGTACATTTTAATACGAAAAGAAATACTAGCCGATTTTGATACAGTTATAGTATTTTGATTGAAATGTTATCCATGTGTCAGAGTTTGGGGTAGCAGTCATACCTCCCGACTCTGGACCACGAATGCCCCGTGGAGACGGGCCTGCGCCCTTCCTCTCTGTCCCCACATACCTGTCTCCAAGCCTCTACTTCATATTGTCACGTCAACAAAAATAATTATAAAAAAAGTTAGCCATTATTTCAAGAGGATAGGATGTTATGGTAACCTATTGCCAGATTCAGAAGCAAACCTTCCTATACCCACATGCTAAAATCTGTTTTCCAGATATATGGTGTGCAGTAACGATAATGAATTTCCTTATTTTTTACATCTTATCTCTTTCCACTAGCACATTTTGCGAAAATTTAGAGGGAAGGACAATGCAAAACAACATTCAACCAATACATCATAGAACCAATCTCAGATACCGACAGAAAAACAGTAACAGTGACTTTTTTAACAAGACCGTGAAGAGCAGTGACATTCAGATATGGTAAATGGTAAATAAATGGTAAATGGACTGCATTTATATAGCGCTTTTTCTAACCAACAATGGCCACCAAAGCGCTTCACATTCACCCATTCATTCATTCACTCATTCATACACCAAGTCAGAGCATTCAGATATGGCTATCACTGTACGCTGAAATAAGATCAACAGTCCAGGGGATCAAAGATGAGGATGTGGAACCAGCATCAGAACCAGGACCGGGACAAGCACCAGAACCATAACCACCATCGGGACAAGCAGCAGAACCAGCAGCAGAACCAGCACCAGAACCAGAACCAGGACCGGAACCAGCACCCACACCAGAACCAGCACCAGAACCAGATCCAGCACCAGAACCAGGACGGAGACTTGATTACAGAGACTTGATTACACACAGGTGGATTCTATTTATCATCATTAGTCATTTAGGTCAACATTGGATCATTCAGAGATCCTCACTGAACTTCTGGAGAGAGTTTGCTGCACTGAAAGTAAAGTTGAATAATTTTGCTCGCCAAATTTGTCAGTTTTTTATTTGTTAAAAAAGTTTGAAATATCCAATAAATTTCGTTCCACTTCGTGATTGTGTCCAACTTGTTGTTGCTTCTTCAAAAAAATTATAGTTTTATATCTTTATGTTTGAAGCCTGAAATGTGGCAAAAGGTCGAAATGTTCAAGGGGGCCGAATACTTTCGCAAGGCACTGTAATAAACAATAAAAAACAAATTTTCTCTTCCCAGTTTCATCCTATACTCTAGCTAGCTCTCATTCTGGGATGGGCAGGATTTTCACCATGCACGTTTGACTTATAAACTTTTGTGTTGCCTTTCTAGGGATAATTTTATTCCTGAGTATGACTGAATATTTGTATCTTACCAAGAACAGAGGTAAACTTTTTTGTCAATCAGTCACCTCGTTAACATTTTTGTTTGGTACAGTAGCTAATGTGTATGCATTTTATTGTCATATTAACTGAACTCCACATGCATGTTAAATCTGGTGACACAGAGATCATATGCACTGTTTTGCAGCACAGCTTGTAACTTTTATTAACACCCCCTTGACTAAGCCATTAGCAGATGAGAGACTTGGACAATACAAATTCATCCAAATAGCAGGAAGACAATGCGAGCACTGTTTTCTTGATTCTCTGAAGGGACTTTTCTCCTGATTCCCTTAGATAACTGACTGAGGTCATCAGGTGAGTGAGCGTACCTTCGCACATATTTACCCACGTGACTTTCCGGTTGGATAAGCAGGGTTAGACAATAATAGAATGGCTTACCTATGAGAAAATTTTGCCATGACATTCAAAGTTGTTTTGGTGGGACAAGGTCCATTGTACAGTGTGGTGAACAAGTATTTGATATGCTGCTGATTTTTCAGGTTTCCTACTTACATAGCATGTAAAGAGCTGTAATTTTCATCATAGCTGAAAGTCCGTATTGCCCAGCGACAGCCCCAAAACCTGAAGGATCTAGAGAAGGTCTGTATGGAGGAGTGGGACAAAATCCCTGCTGCAGTGTGTGCAAACCTGGTCAAAAACTACAGGAAACGTATGATCTCTGCAATTGCAAAAAAAGGTTTCTGTAACAAATTGAGTTCTGCTTTTCTGATGTATCAAATACCTATGTCATGCAATAAAATGCATAGTAATTATTTAAAAATCATACAATGTGATATTTTGGATTTTTGTTTTAGATTCAGTCTCTCACAGTTGAAGTGTACCTATGATGAAAATGACAGACCTCTACCTGCTAAATTGGCAGTGTAAAAAATACTTGTTCTCCCAACTGTAGCTCAGAATGTTATACAAAAATTTTGTTGCAGTGCTATAAAGCTAATTTAATGCAGATAGAAAACATATTTGTTAAAATATTTGATGTAGTAGTATTACACTTATTGGGCCCTATCTTGCACCCTGCGCAATGCAGCGCAAAGTCTGAACGCAAGTGTCTTTGCTAGTTTAACATCGACGCAGTTGTCATTTTCCCATCAGGCGCCCACGTTGTTTAAATAGCAAATGCACCTGCGCCCATATTTGCACCCATGGGAGTGCTGGTCTAACAGGGAGGTGTGCTCAGGCTAATTCTTGGTGTATTGCTATCTTGAGGCATCGGAAAGTGATTGCGCCATTGACCAACAAAAACCTGGTCTAAATTCAATGGAGCAGCACGTCATAGTTATTTTAACAGCAAATTAGTCAAATGCACCTATGGCATATATGTATATAGGCACAGCGCGTGCACACTATGCTTGTTCACACACACACAGGGAAGCACAGCAGCACACACATGCAAATATTATAAATAAAAATATTATGGTCCAAATCCGCTGTCATAATAGCAATGCACAAAAGGTAAAAATGCGCTTGGCTCTTAAAGGGAATGGGAGATGAATCTCTGATTGGTTTATTGCATGTTTCGCCAAAACACGCCTATGAATTAATGAAGACACTTAGTACACTTAGAACCTTTTATCCGCTGTCAAAATAGCAAAAGTGGATTTGGACACGCCCAAAGCGCACTTGCGCCATGCACTTCACGCCATGCGCTTAGATCGTTAAAATAGGGCCCATTATCTGTCAAATTTACAAATGAAAATGTCAAGTTTATCAATGTTTGATACATAGATCATTTGTCGATAGTCGTGGCTCCATGCCTACTCTATGGTGCTTACTGATTTAGCAAAGCTCAGATAACTAATGTAACACACACACAAGCATTTCGCACAAAGATCTGATGATGAACCCTTAGAAATAAGAGCAATGAAAGCACAAGCTAGAGTGCTTGTCACATTCTGTACTCGGCCCAAATAATTGTACAGTAGAACTTCCACACAATGCAACAATAATTGGAATGCATGCAAGTCGATCGGACACAATCTGTACTTCATGTCCACTTTCGCCCTTCAAATAACGGTCACAGGAATGATCCCAGAGAATGACAGAGCAGACAGTCCCATATTGTTCTCTGATAGCACAGCCCTCAGGATCGGAACATTCCTTGTCCTCCTCCTTCTTTTTCATGGGTCTTTTCCTTCCATCACCACTTTGCTGCCACGCTTACTTCTCAGGTATACATTATGTCAATGGAATGCTGCTCTCAAGCCTACTTTTTCTCATTTTCTCTGGCACATACACCCACTTTCTCCATTTGATTCTATCCCTCTCACTGCTTTCCTTGTATTCCTGGCCTCCCCCAGATCTGGGAAAAAAATGAATACGTTCATAATACATTGACCTTTCATGTCAAAAGACACTATTGATTGGTAAACCCATGACTTTAGTGTCACCATTACTTAAACGTCTTGTGGTGGAGGTTTTTTCAATGTAGGATATCCATTCAAAACCTAGACTTGCATTGTCCCCTGTGGCTTTTTATTCATACCCATCAGCCTTGTATTAGATACAGTACAGTGCATAGTACTGTGCCACTAAAGCAGAGTTTAACATAATACCATAATATTATAGGCCAATACAAAGACTGATGAAAACCTACCACACATTTGACGTTTGGATTGAGTTTAATTATTGCATCACTGCCTGGTATAGGAACACAAAGATGGCTGACCGTATGGCTCTGTGGAGGGTCCGACGCTCAGCTGAACGTATCATCGCATCCCCTCTCCCCTCCCTGGAAAACACCTACAACACCAGGAGTCGCAGGAAAACAAAGCAGATCATTGCTGATGCTAGCCACCCAAGCAACAACCTGGTTCAGACACTCAGGTCCACCAGACAGCTTAAATTCAGAAGCATACTGTCAAAAACTACCAGACTATGTAACAGCTTCTTCCTGCAAACCATCAGGTTGTTAAATGGCCTGAACGATTAACATGGCTGTACAGGCCTCCAAGGACACTACACTCACATCATGGACAACTCCTTTTTCTCATGGACAATTATAAACTCACAATAAGTCATTATCTACATATACATATAGTCCAGAATATATATATATATATTGACATATATATATATATATATATATATATATATATATATATACAGGTCCTTCTAAAAAAAATTGCATATTGTGATAAAGTTCATTATTTTCCATAATGTAATGATAAAAATTAAACTTTCATATATTTTAGATTCATTGCACACCAACTGAAATATTTCAGGTCATTTATTGTTTTAATACTGATGATTTTGGCATACAGAGCTCATGAAACCCAAAATCTCAAAGAATTAGCATATTTCATCTGACCAATAAAAGAAGTGTTTGTAATACAAAAAAAGTCAACCTTTAAATAAGTATGTTCAGTTATGCACTCAATACTTGGTTGGGAATCCTTTTGCAGAAATGACTGCTTCAATGCGGCGTGGCATGGAGGCAATCAGCCTGTGGCACTGCTGAGGTGTGATGGAGGCCCAGGATGCTTCGATAGCGGCCTTAAGCTCATCCAGAGTGTTGGGTCTTGCGTCTCTCAACTTCCTCTTCACAATATCCCACA
>JACXGM010016945.1:0-20091 GCA_016801145.1 Umbra pygmaea
TTATATACAAAATGGAGTGAGCAGGTGTGGTGAATCATGATAATTGAGTCCGGGTATGGGAACTGTAGTTCTGAGGAAGCATGACTAGGGAAGCTGTAGTCCACAGGAAGTAGAACTGGTGAATGGGAACTGTAGTTCTGAGCGGGATGGAATAGGGAAGTGGCAGTGTCCAGGAAAGGGGAACTGGGAATCGTTACAACCAGCCTTTTCAACCTCTCTTTTGATTCATCAGAGATCTCTAAAGATTGGAAAGCTGCTGCAATGATCCCACTATTCAAAGGGGGGACAATTTAGACCCAAACTGCTATAGACCAATCTCCATCCTGCCCTGCCTCTCAAATTTCTTCGAAAGCCTTATTAATAAACAAATTATCAATCATTTCGAATCCCACCTCAGCCTCACTGACATGCAATCTGTTCTCTGAGCCGGTGGTGGGTGCACCTCAGCCACACTCAAAGTCCTAAACGACATCATAATTGCTATTGACCAAAGACACTACTGTGTAGTAGTCTTCATTGACCTGGCCAAGGACTTCGACTCTGTAAATCACAACATCCTCGTTGGCAGATTAAAGAGCCTGGGTTTTTCTAAGGACTGCCTTGCCTGGTTCACAAACTATTTCTCAGATAGATTCCAATGTTTTAAGTCTGAGGGCCTGTTGTCCAGACCTCTGGGTGTCTCTATGGGGGTGCCTCAGGGTTAAATTCTCAGACCAACTCTATTTTATGTATAAATCAGTGATGTCACTCTTGTTGCAGGTGACTATGATCCACCTCTATGCAGACGACACCATTCTCTATAGGTCTGGCCCGACGTTGGACACTGCGTTAAAAAACCTCCAAGAAAGCTTCGATAACATATAACATTCCTTCCGTGGCCTCCAATTACTTTTAAATTCTAGTAAAACTAAATGTATGCTCTTCAACTGATCACACTCTGCCCCTGCCTGCCCAACAAGCATCACCATACTTGACGGGTCTGTATTGGAATATGTAGACAACTACAAATACCAAGGGGTCTGGTTAGACTCTTCACTCTCCTTCCAGATGCACATCAACCACCTCCACTCCAAAAAAAAATCAGTAATAAAGCCTCCTTCACTCTTCCTGCCAAACTTGGCCTTGTGAAAATGACTATCCTCCCTATACTAGACTTTGGTGATGTAATTTACAGATCTGTATCAAACTCTCTCCTTAGAATATTAGATGTTTTGTACCACAGCACCATTCGTTTTGTCACCGATGCTCCATACAACACCCATCACTCTACACTCTAATCGGATGGCCTTTGCTACACACCCGACGACAAACACACTAACGTCTTATTTACAACTGTCTACTAGGCAAAACCTCACCCAACCTAATATCATTAATTTCCAGAGCATCACTCTCCCTTAATCTGTGTTCAAGCAGGTATATCTCTGATTGCCACAAAAGCCTGGACCTCCTTCGGCCACCTTTCCTTCCAATTCTCCACCGCTAATGATTGGCACGTACTCCAAAAATCATTTAAGCTTGACTCCACTGTCCCTTTAACTACATTTAAAGTACTACTAACTAATCTACTGTCAGACCGTACATGTTGACTCCACCTGCTCTTTTTGGCTGTTAATGCTTTTTGCACACTCTCACTCGCACAGCTGCCTTTATATGTTTTACACACTCCCTTTCCCACAGCCTCGGTCATTATGCCACCTACTCTAGTGTTATTTCTGCACTGCCACTTTGTATTCCGATATATCTAACTCTCTATCTCAGACCCTATTTTTCCACTGACTGTATAGTATACTGCTGCGCCACGGTACTTACCAAATATCTACCTCCATATGCTGACATTTGTTGCACTACTTGTACAAATTCTTCATTGCTTATTCTTAAGATGTGCACACTGTATTACTGCTTTTATTATTTTTATTCTGTACTTCATTGTCGTGTAATTCATGTGTAACTTTTATGTCTCCTGCACCATCTTGGCCATGTCGCTGTTAAATAGAGGTTAAATGTGACAGTTTTGTTACTATATAATTCTGTATGTATTATTTCATAGTTTTCATGTATTCACTATTAATCTACAATGTAGAAAATAGTAAAAATGTAGGAAAACCCTTGAGTGAGTAGGTGTTTTTAAACCAAAGAACTGATTGTGGATAACAGAGTGAACACACCCCAATCCTCATCAATGGAGACGTTGTAGAGACAGTGACAGACTTCAAGTTCCTCAGTGTTCACATCTCTGAGAGGCTGGATTGGTTACTACACACATCCACCGTGTTGAAGACATGGCAGCATCTGTACAACCTTAGGAGGCTGAAGAAATTTAGCCTGTCCAAGAGAGCCCTCACCATTTTCTACAGCACCATCGAGAGTATACTAACAGGATGCCTCATTGCCTGGTATGGAAACACAAATATGGCTGCCCAAATGCCTCTGCGGTGGCTCCAATGCTCAGCTGAACGTGTCATCTGGTCCTTACTGCCCTTCCTGGAAGAAACCTACAAAGCCACGTGCTGCAGGAAGGAAAATAAGTGCTGATGCTAGCCACATGAGCCATGGCCTGTTCCTGCCACTCATATATATATGACACCATCGGTTCAGAAGCATTGTGTCAAAAACAACCAGACTGCATAACAGCTTCTTCCATCAGACTATAAGGCTGTTAAATGGCCTGAACTACTAATATGGTTGTACAGAGCATCATGGACAATTACACTAGCCCTTCTACTTCAGGACACCATGCTATTTATTTTGACTTGTCTACCTCTAGACAAGATGGACTGTTATACTTGATACCATAATCTATCTATCATCGTGGGCTGTTATACCATAATCTACATATCTGGGTCTACCTGCCCTGTCAATACAGTCAGAAATATAATCGAACCTGTTGTATAACTGCACATGCATTGTGTATATAAACCAGCCGCGGTCGGTGGATCTTAATTGGGGAGGACGGGCTCGCGTTACTTTCGATACCGGAGTGAATGGAATGGTGGGCAACGCACAAAACCCAGTGTGCAAAACGAAAAAACACTGGGTTTCGCACATTCCATTCACTCCGGTCCCGAGCGTAACACAAGCCCATCCTCCCCAATTAAGATCCACCGACCGCGGCTGATATTAACATATGCTATATCTATATAGATATACGTATAGTTACTGGCATTCATTTAACTATACAGCCTCTGAACATTATCATTCAGTAACACTAGTGATTGATAACATATTGGTGTTACTTTGTGTACTCATCATATGCCACATTATGATTCAGAGTGTATTGTTTACATATACAGACTGTATATAGATCATTACTCTTGTCATACCTACAGTACTGGTATATGTTATTGTTCTGTTATGCTTACAAGTATAACTGCATTACGGAGCCGCGGCTCAGTATTTTCACTGTATGCAATTGTGTCTCCTATGCTTGTGACAAATAAAGAAAACTTGACACTTACTTTCATTCATAATGTTTTTAATAAAATCTCTGTGGTAACTGGATTTACAGATGTTTTTAACAGATAACACCTCAGATATTTTTGGTGTTAATTTAAATGTATTTTGTCTGAAAAGTCCCCACTTGCAAACAAATAACTGTTTTAAATGGAAAAATGTGTTATACAAATAAAATTTGCATCCCCCTTTGCAAATAACCGGCTTCACACCTAAACCAATTTTTTTGGGGGGGGATTGATGGAGATACAATATGACTGAGACAGGATGAGATCACACTTTTAAAACATTGTGTTGGTTGAGGATTCTGTCAATTTCAATGGGGTGATCATGTGACCAGTTTCCCCCTAAGGTTTGTAGTGCCCACCTATGTGATCTACATCATTAGAGGTAGATCAATGTCCATCATTGTTTGTGCTGTTTATGCCTCGTGTTCTCCCTGAGAGTAATTTAGCTTTCTTGTTTTGCTTTACGTTCTCAGTAAAGATATTCTCCAAATATGCATTTGTTTCCGCCTTTGTTTGCACTCAGATACACTGTGACCAACCAAAAATGGGAACCAACGCGGTAGGAAGTCAACCCGTGAATTGAAGAAAGGACATTTAGCAGAAGGCAAATATTGAGCTGAAGGCAGAGTGGAAGGGGACAGAGACTCGGCCGAGGCTGGGCTTGAACCATTTCGCCAGAGGGCATGTATGGTCAAGAGCCATAGACCACGACACCAACTGTGGGACAAAACAGAACAATTCATAATATAATCTATGACATCACCCTTTCTCATGGGCAAGACAAGTTACCTTTGTGGGTTTTAAAGAAAGTTATTTTGAGTGGGTTAAATAAATTGGAAACAAATAAAATACCATAGTAAATTACACCATCAACATTTGTTTTCTGCCCTAAAACAAATGAAATATCCTAATCAGCATTCTAAATCTACCTCTGGTCCAATGCAACAATCATTCAATGCACAGTGTACCGGGACAGACCACTTAGCCAAGGTTACACCCACAGCAGTATGGTGCAAAGATTACATGAGAGACCACCATAGTCGTTGAGAGAAGTGGGGCACTTGTCACGGAAATTCACCTCCATCCACACACCCACAAGGGCGACAGGTAGTCTTTCCATTAGGAGCTGTGGGTCAGGGACCAGAGGTTGCTAGATTGTTCCATGAGCTGACAAAGCTAAAACATTTGTTATTCTGCCCTCAAGCAAGGCAAGTGACTGGCAGTGCTCCCCTGGGCCCCAATGGCACTAGTCCTCTGCACATCTCCAAATTGTAGGGGACAGTGTGACAGGGGGAGACGGAGGAACGGGGGTTTGGTTTAATTGGGAAGTTATTTTTTGATTGGATCTTGAATGAAGCTGACAAGTAAAATGCTATGATCTTTTAACATAGAAAAACAGAATGGCACCATTGAACAAAACTGGATATACAGTTAGTTCCGGAAAATATTTGGACACTAAAAAAATGTACATAGATTTGGCTAGGTATGCCACCACAAAATAATTTAAATAATAAAAATCCAAGTGCAGACTTTCAGCTTTAATTCAAGGGGTTGCCTTTACTGCAGCTGTCTTAAGTTGTTTTTTGTTCAAGGGACTTGGTGCCTTAAGTATTCATGGTCGATCAGGTTGAGATCAGGTGATTGACTCCACCATTGCAGAATGTTCAACTTCTTTGCCTTAAAAAACTCCTGGGTTGCTTTCACAGTATGTTTTGGGTCATTGTCCATCTGTTAATCAATTTCGCCTTTGGCTGAATCTGAGCAGACAGTATATCCCTATACACTTCAGAACTCATCCAGTGACCCAGTGCCATTGGAAGCCATGCATGCCCATGCCTTCACACTGCCTCCACCGTGTTTTACAGATGATAGGGAATGCTTCGGCTTACGAGCCATTCCAAGCTTTCCCCATACAGTTTTCTTCCCATCATTCTGGTACAGGTTGATCTTAGTTTTATAAATGATGATTAATTTGCAGGAAAGTTTTCTGGTTGAAATAATGATTTTTTGAGTCATGTAGCGGGTTGATCGTAGGCAGTGTTGGGGATAACGGGTAACTAAGGCCTTGTCCACACGTACATGGGTATTTTTGTAAACCGAGTTTTTCTTCATTTAAAAAAAAATCTGGTCCACACTAGCACGGTTTAAAATAACTTTCTGTTCACATGAAAACGCAAAAACGCCTGATCATGCGCTGTCAAGGGCATGCCAAACCAACATGTGATGCTATAACCCTAACCGTAATGCCATGTTGGCCAATCAGAAGCCTAAATATGGTTACTACCTGTTCCGGTAGGTCTCGTCCAAAACCGGCGACTGATGTCTGTGTCATGGGAGCATACTATAGTCATAAGCAGTGACCTGAGTAGTATTGCATTCTGACGCCTCTGTTCAGCAATATAATGCAATAACTGCGCATGTATCAGTATACATGTTATAAGCCCTGTTAGCACAGTTATTAGCAGCGATATGTTGGCTATGTCTGCCATTGCACAGACTCTTTTTAATAGTATTTTTTTGCACAAACTCTACTCATGTAAACAATGGCAATAGTGGTGCACAATCTGATGTTAAACAGAGATAACAGCGCACACTTGGATGTCACATGCCAAAATCTTCGGTTTCACCATCCACAGAACAACACTGTAACCGGAGTTTCTAAAATCCTTCACCGTGGCTAGAGTTTTCGAAAAAGCTTGCTTTCAGTGACCTGATACAGCATTTGTGTGGACGAACGGCATAACCACATAGAAAAACTGCAGTTTTGAAAATACCCTCGTCCGTGTGGATGGGACCTAAGTAACGTGTTAAAGTAGTCAGACTACTTTTTTTGGTAAAAAGTAACCTAACGAGTTACTTTCACAATTAAAGCAATTAGTTACTAGTTACATCTATAATGAGAAAATTAGTTACATTTACGTAATATTTTCACCTTTTCTGTTTCAGAACATAAGTTAATCATTTATTTTCTGTTGTTGTTTTTTAATCCGTATTTCATTAGTGCGCCTTCACACCAATCAAAAAGAAGGAAAGATCTTGCACTTAAATTATGATGCGTTATGCGGATTGGAGGTTATTGAAATGGAAGAATACATAACCTACATTTTAACTGCTGAAAATATTCACATTGTTTAAAAACTATCAAAAATCAGGGCGGATAAATAAATGTGTCCTGTGAGCTGGGCGTCACATGCAAACACCTGTACTGTATGTCCGAACAGTTTTTTTTCTATTATGGCGTCTTAAATGAGTGGAGGTATTGTCACGATTAAATGTGGTGTGCTATGCATAATGGCGACACAACAAAAGGTGTTGTATTCACGAAAACACACTTTAAACAAAATAGTGCCTCGAGGGGCAAACACGGAATATATAATACACTATACACTAAACACGACATAGACACCTACTTGTCAAAGGAACAAAGAACAATGACCGACAGGGAAATGACTAAAACACACAAACTAAATACAAGACCTAAAGATAGTAAATTAAAAACATCTGAGTACTGATTAGAGAATCCTGACGATCTATAGGCTAAATTAAATGTGATTGGAGAAGCGGTAACATAAGATATTAACAATACACACAGTAGAAAATTAAACAAGACACACTACAGGGAACATCTCAAATGAACAAACAAAGAAACACATAGACAACATGCACAATCCCCTTAGGTGGGATTGTGACAGGTATGTCATTTTTAAGTTATATTTTTGCCGGTTATTCCAATAAACACGCGTTGAAAACGTGTATAATGTCACAGAAAATATCTAATGTGCTTTAACAGGCAATGAGAAGGCATATGGTCGTTTTCACTTGCTTTTTTATACGCATAAGGTGTGCAATAATTTCAAGTAACATGCACTCAATTTGTGCCAATAAACACACATTCAGAATGCCTATAATCCTGCCACCCAACAGATCTAAACTGTATCATTTAGACTCAATATTTCTGGTTCAGGCCTGCTCAATGTATTCTCCATGCGTCTCTATTAATTACAGTAGCAGGAGTCAAATACCATTGCATATTGTATGTAACTCAAATTCATTTATTTTATCTGTATTTCTTTACTGAATTAAATTTAGTTATATACTCAGACATTGAGATGAAATTGGTTTTACATACAAATACTCACATATTCATCAGAAATAGATTGGTCAGTTGGATCATGCCCAGAGACAGTAGTTACCACAAGTCTGCACCAGACATGATCAGGCAATCACTATCTAGGGGCGGCAAGGTGGCCTAGTTGTTTAGAGCCCTTGATTGGGGGGTCCATTATGACCAGTGGACGCTGCTGGTCTTTCAAAGAGGGGAAGCTCATTTTCGGCCTACATCATAAAAGTTGTCCATATATTTATACGTAAATTCTGCCTTACATTCCTTTTCAAGAAAATGCTCTATGACCCTGTCGTACCAAGGCGTTTTTCCAGAGACTTGATTAGTGTCCTCTCAATGGCAAGCAGAGCTAGGCTGCTTAAAGGACAATTCCGGTGCAAAATGAACCTAGGGTTTAATAACACATTGGTACCGAGTCGACCGTTCTCTGGGATATTTTTTTATGCTAAATGAATGTGCCCAGTTTTAGTGAGAACCGATAATTACCTTATAATGCTAGTTGTGTGGGCATGGATGAAGTAAAAATAAATCGCTGCTATATACCACTAACAAGGCTCAAAATAGCACCACACTTCCACGGTAGCATAATGAGGCTCCCTACATGCAAACTGAATCATTGAGAACGTTTTAAGAGTATAGGCAGTTTATTAGAAATATAGTTTAAGAGACATTACCGTTTGTGTATACAGCCAGGCGCCATCTTCGGAAAAACAGACTTGATCAGTCAAACCACAAATTCCGTGCTACGTGAGCTGAACTCTAAGCAAATTGTGTTTGATTTTAGTTTGCATTGCCAGCTGTAAGTCTTGCTCATTGATCTGCATGAATGACCGCAAAACCTCTTGCCATGGAAGATTCCAAGTCATAGTTCAGCTATGTAGCACAGAGTTTGTGGTTTGACTGATCAAGCTCCAATTGTTGCCAGTAATGAGAAGTTTGGGTAACACTTTATTTTGAGAGTCCAAAAAAGTGTATCTGTAGATGCTCTACAGATTATCTGCAGACTATCAACAACATTTTAACAAACTATCTACTAGCCCTAACCCTAATCCTAACCTTAACCCTTCCTCTAAAGTTAAGACTAACCTTAACCATTCCCCTAAACATATTCTAAACTTACCCCTACCCTTAAATTACACAAGTAGTTGCTTATCAACAGATAGTTTGTTGATAGTCATATCATCAACAACCTATCTGTAGAGCATCTACATATGGAAATTCGGACTCTCCAAATAAAGTGTAACCGAAGTTTGTAAAGCTGAACCATTGCACTGTCCAACTCCATGTCTATAAGGAACACCAAGTAATCAAACTTGTAATAAACGAACGATCTAACGAAACAATATTAAACTCAAAGGACGAAATGTGGGAATTAGGTTAAACTGAAACAAGGAATGTGGTGTATACTTTTATGAAATGTATGATGAACATTGTCAAGCAATTTCACCAAGCCAATACCAAGAAAAAGTTTGGAGCAGTTTGTCTTTCGACTACACTTCCATGATTGGACTGAGCTAGAATAGCTTTGGCAACTTTGTATAGTAAAAAATCACTGTCAATCAAAAGGAGATGCAGTCTTTCAACACACCCTCCAATCATCACGCAAAAGCCCGGAGTCCAGGCCAGCCCACTCCTCCATTCACCCCCAGAGACACTGAGCATCCGTGGGCAGGACATAATTGCAGCATTTATCCAATCACGTCTAGTTTAAAGCAGCCCCATTGAAGTCCATGGACGCCAGGCTTCAACAAAGAAATCCATTGTGACGCTACAGGAATGTATGAGAAGGAAATCAAGTCAGTCGACCTGCTATATGTAGCTGATTCTGAATAAACTTGTCTTCGAGATGAATGTGTGTTTTGTCAATAAAATGTTAGCACTAGTAGATATTTGACCATACATTTTTTTGACATTTTAGGGGAAACAAAGCTTCCCTTGCAATCTCAAAGAAATCACACCTAATTAAGAACCCTGGTTCATCTCGGGTTCATGCGGCAAATAAGGTATATTTTCTTCCTTGTCATTTATTTGTGTTACGCGACAGTGTTTGTAGCCAATTAAGCTATTATTTTACATAGCATAAATGTATGCTTTATTTCTTAGATTTCAATGTGAATTTGTTTAGTATTGTCTGCAAGTATGTCAAGAATTTAAGGTTAATTAATGTTTTCTGTGATTTATTTATACCAGTTCTGAAGGCAAAGTCGACATGTAACAATAAGGGAGCATGTAAAGACATGTTTGAAGACTCTGTCACCAAATAAATGCCCGATATAGTTGATTCATAATTATGTTATATATTCTTTAAGTGATTATAAAAATAGTAACATTATTTTACTTTTTTTAAATACAAAAATGGAATAACTAGTAAATTCTTGGAAAATGCATCTTATTAGCTATTCATCCAGTCTTAGGGACTAGAGGTAACATACATTTCTTCAGCAAAGTAGTCCATTAATTAAGAATTGGACATAATATCTGTATAAAGGAGTATAGAAAAAAAGAAACTAAAGAATCGGATCTCTTCAGGTTTGTGTAGGCCTCTTTTGTGGCATAATCACCACACCTATCCATAGAGAATTCACCACACCCTGGGCTCAATGCCCCCTCCTGAGTTCCAAGTAAGCCATAACATGAACTCCAGGTTACTGTGTATTCAGGTCTGACCGGGTGTGGGCTCAAGTATTAGTTGCTTGGAAAGATAGATCAGGATAGTAAGGAGTCAGTATTCTTGGGACATGATGTGTCGATGTTGAAGTGTCTCTAATTGTTGAGGCTGGATTGTTTTGATTTGCCTATTAACCCTTCTATAGCTGCCTGGCAACAAAGTTATAACAGGAATACGAACAAACTCAGAACCACCCACTATAATCTACCCCCTAACCCGGCTAACCAAGTGAAGGGTCCACACACTTCCTCTGAGTGGGTCTGGTGGCCTACCTTCCTCTTTTCATGGACTAAGTTGTAGAGTTATAATTTGGTACAAATGTGCAACATTCCTGCCATATCAGTGCACATGTGCCCCACTGGAATGCCAGTAAATAGTCCAGTGCAGCCCGGCACTGTAGCGCTAGTAGCCTCATGTACAAGTACTGGACCAGCCCTTCTGTTAAAAGTCATAGGCCTGGTCTCCGCAAACACAATAGGTACCTCCTAATGATGCTATGTCACATGTCTCAGGTCCTGTCAATAATGCTCTTAGGGCACTCAGACCTTTCAGGATGCATTTGGAGGAGGCAAATGCGAACATGTTCTGGGGCGGTGATGAAACATGATGACCACACGATTATGTCACAATGGGACTGGCCCACCGCCCCTGTCCCGGACCCCTCCCGGAGAATACACCAGGCGAGTGTCTTCGGGACTTTTACAACCAATGGGATTCCTGCCTGTGGCATGAATAAAGGTCTGGCCTGTCCTGGGACCGGGACCACAACTACTATGGTGGAGGGTCCCCTGTCGTAATAAGGCCCAGGTGTCACCCCAGCCAATGCGCTTGTGTGGTATAAGACCCCACACTACACACTGTCCAAAGAATTCTGTTCCAGAAATGGGCTGGCTTTTGTCTGACATAGTCTAATCTAGCCTTTCTATTCTGGAGGCTTATGAATGTTTTGGACCTTGTGGTGAACCCTCTGTATTTGCTCTCATGAAGTCTTCACTTCATGGTGGACTTGGATAATGATATGCCTACCTCTTGGAGAATGTTCTTCACTTGGCTGGATGTTATAAAGGGGTTTTTCTTTACCTTAGAAAGGATCCTACGATCATCCACCACCAATGACTTCCGTGGACATCCAAGGCTTTTTATGCTCACCAGTGCATACTTTTTTCTCAGAATGTACCAAACTGTTAATCTGGCAAATGAACAGACATTACACTAACTCATTCATCTAATTTTGAAGCAATTTAGTTCAGTTTGGGATTGTCTGGCTCATGATTTCGGTCCTATTCCATTTTTTCAGTTCTCAGTGAATCTGTCGTAAGATAAAAAGAGCTTATACAGATTATCCCCCTGGCTTGCATGCCATTATCATTAATCGGTGCGTATTGACTGCTCTGTCCTTCCCCTGTTTCAAGTTCAGACTAGGGCTAATCTACAGATCCTGCCCTGAAGACACATCTCATACCCTACTCAGTGCACCGGAGCACGGCTTGAACCCTGCCTTGATCCCCAGCGTGAACCATGGCTTCCTCCCAGAGAACAATCGATACCAACAAAGACACCAAGGGCTTCAAGGCTCCACCAATCACAACACATGTGGGTTCTATGCTGACTGTCCATATAGAAACATAAAATATGCAGTTTCACCTTGACAAATGTGAAATATTTATTTTCACATGTTGAACTTAAATGTCATGTGAAACGTAAGGCTTCCATTAGGCAGCTATAGCCCAGATTCTGGCTAAGAAAACAAATGGTGTAGCCTGACTCTGGACCACACAGGTCACTTGCCATGGGGGTTCTCCTACATAGCGATTTTCAATTGTAGTTGTTCAAGTGATGAATGTGTAGCCTCCCCATGTTTGTATAAATTAGCCTTTAGTTGATACCAATGTTGAACAAGCACATGTTTAATATTAGAATGCACTTTTCTGCAATTAATCTAGTTTTTTTATCAGTACATTTCCTGCAAGTAAATAATTTTTAAACCATGGCTTTCAATTGCGTTCACTTACAAGGGTTGGGATACATGCTAACTTACGTTTCTTATTAACAAGACAAAAGTAAATTGATTGGTCCAGAGTTTGGTGTCGAAGTCTAAGCTCCCAACTCTTAGACTCAACCGTGCCCACTGTTGACGGGTTTCAAGCCCCAGCTCAGCCGCTGCCTGTGCCATTCCAGTCTGTTTCCCTCTACATGCCCATCTCCCTCTATGTGCCTGTCTCCCTCTGCTTCCTACTGTCCTGTCCAAAGATATAATACAAATATCCCCCAAAACAAAGCTTATAAAAAAGATTTAATAGATTATTAATAGTATACAATAAAATGAATAGGCATGTCTCAAACACATGTATTGCAATTGGCTCTGATACCTAGATTTAGTAGTTTAAAATTGTATCGTCCGCTTCCTTTGTCATCCTGAAGAAAGATTATGTTGAGTACAAGTCATGTTGTCAGTTGCAGTGTGTCAGAGGGGTATAAAGGCTGCACTACATGGCCCTGGGTAGACAGAGAGACAATGACACATACAGACACTGAGTTGATCCTGAGAGTGACGCTCAAAGTCACACACCCACCCCAGCACCACCCTCCTCGCTCCCAAACACTCCGACACCACCTTTCTCGGGCCACAAACACACCCATACCCCAACGCTGTCGTCCGCTGGCCAGTGTCCGCACACCCAACCACCCTGCACGCTGCAAACAGTATCCACATCCTACACACACACTGTGCTTTAAGCAACTCAAGGAGAGGCGATGGTTCCTCTGTCTACAACGATTCACGTATCCATCTGTAAATCTGTAAATATGAGCTGAGCCTGATCAATATCCCAAAGCAAAGAGAGGCTTAGGGCTTAAGCATATTAACTGACAGGATCCAGATGGTGGAGACACCTCAGGCCTCACTGTCTTCCTTTTTCCTGTTGTAGTTCCAGTTGAGTGTAATGTCAGTCAGGACACACGCATGGCTCAAGCTCCTCCCACCTACTTACCACTTAATGTAAATATTACAAATAATAGAACTGATTAAAACCTATACCTTCTCTTACATTAGGTTTACTGTCATTTCTGTGTATAATATTGAATATTAAGTATTTTTAAGAAACGCAGGTATTACATAACAATTTTATGTAAATGCATTTTACATTTAAACCATAACTAACTTCAAATGAAAGTTTGAGGCCTTCCCTCTGGGAGGTGTTTTAGAATGCCGAAGGACTTCGAGAATATTAAATGCCTGATGAAATAGTTACAATTCAAGATATACCTTACAATGCATATTTAAACTTCTATATTTTGGTGTTGAATGACTTAGAGGTTGATTTGGAATTGCATGTGGTTACGTGAAGACTTGGAGCGTGCTGCATCCATGCTGGGGTCAAATGTCCAGTTCTGTCTATTGTGGGCGGACCAGGGCGGTGAAGCCAAAGAAAAATGTACTCACAGTTTTTACCATACATTATGTAATTCTATTCTAAAATACCAAAAAAGTAAAACTACCTATATTGGTATTTTAAATCAACATTCAGTGTTCACATTGTGACAAACACACTCCGCTTGGTAAGGACTTTTAAAAACCTCATCATTTACTTTACATAATTATTCTGTTTCTCATTCTTTGAACCTTCGGTGCATCTGCAACCCATACCAAATCATGCATGTCTTAAACATGACAATTTCCCTAACGCAGCCTCATATGGCTTTTAAGATCTATCTCAATAGGTGTATAGCCCGCCTTAAATGCCAAAAATCTGCTTTGATGGCTGCCACAATCCCCCCAACCTGTCTTTCAAAAACATCTCTAAGCACCTACCTACCATACTCAGCCCACCTTCCTAAAATGGCTGCAGTACCTACATTTCATTTCCACCCAAATTCAGCTCCCAAAAACCTGCCCTCATGTTCTTCCTCCCCTTCCCTACATCCTCAAATGTTTCACCCCTCTACCCCAGTCTCATTGGCCAGGCCGTTGTCACGGCGATAAGTAAAAATACTTACTAAACAAGAAATTCACAACACGTGTACATTTTCATGAAACATAAAGAAAATCTGTTTACCTTAACCTTACCCTAACCTTAACCTCATTAACCTAGCAGGTTATGCCTGAACTTAACGTTCACCAAGAAATTTACATTTTAACCGATCTTGGAAATGTTCTGTGTATTATGTCAACGTAATTCAGCAAAATGTCCATTAATTACAGTTACCCACGTATTGTCATGAGAACAGGTAGGTCTTTCACACACAGCCCCCCTCAGCAACAGGACTCTTCTCCAACTCTCTTAATCCTTCTCATGTTAATTGATACTGACAGATACAGCTAATTATGCCCAGATAATCTTCTTCATCTCACTCATTATGATTCCCATTAGTTGCTGATAATAATGCTCATTAAATTTACTTTCTCCAGGAAAAATTATAAATAATGTTGTCTGAGGACCACAATCTTGTTGCAGCTATTAGTTTTCCTTAGATCTATGTCTGATAAACCTAGGAGCTCCTATTGTAGCTGGGTATCCATGGAAAAGAAACAATGTCATATGAATCATGTCTGATAGTGGCTGAGACAGATGAAAATAAATTACATTTGCGGCAGGCAGGAGGAAGCTCAGAATCAATAAACACATTATTAACCCTCGGAAGTCCATCTACAGGCAGACATGTAATGTCTCTGTATGCCCACAGTGTGGCAGCCATGCTCCCTGGAGCATGAGATTGTATGACTAAGAGTGAATAGTAGCAGCACAAAAATTTTCCCCATCAAAGTCCATTTCAGCAAACTACTCACTATTTTATTTAACCAGTTAATTTCGAATTTTTTTATTACAACAACAAACTGGGAGAAATATTATGGGAATAAAATCAGTTAACTACAGTACATGTTGGCGGTTGGGGGATCAGAACTGGTCAGATGCCTTAACCAAAAACATAACTTCTTTATTTTTTTTAATAATCTAAAGCCAGTTCATAACTTGATTTCCTGACCACCAGAAATTATTTCAATTCTAACCCTGCAGAACTCACCAAAAGCTTGTCCTATGAACACAATTATTAAAGGAATATCAAAATATATTCAATTTGTATTGTTAAACCTATTATGTGTCTCCCTAATTCCAACAATCATCCTAATGACCAAAGCATACGCAGTTGCTTGTTATTTTGGTTTAATGCTGTAGGAGTGTGAAAGCACATCACTTTACCCGTCACAAGAAATGCTCTGCAGCTTATTTTCCTTTTCAAAGCATCATTACTAAGAAATTGTTCTTAGTCAACTTACCTGGTTAAATAAAGGTTAAAAAAAAAAAAAAAAAACTATAAAGGCAAAAGTTGCTACCGATGGAAAGCACAGTATTGTATGAACTCACTACTAATTTGCTTTGGATAAGTTTGTCTGTTTAATGTAGAACAAAGTCAGTCGGATATTACTGCTGCCACAAAACTCCTTCAGTAACAGTCACTCAACCCTTCCAGAAACTCTCATTGTCCTACATTAATGTCTCTCACAACACCCTGATGAGAAGCAATAAGCTTTGCCCCATCAGTGTAATTGCATATCTCAAACCATCCACTACCCAACTGTGCTGAAGCAATGTGACTCTAGATCAGTATAACACTTTATGTTATGTGATGTTCAGTTGAGTGTCATCTCTCCCTCTCTTTCCTGTCTACCTCACAGTTCACTCGATGGTGGTTGAACTGAACTTTGTCAAGGCTTTCAGATATATTCGACAGAGTCAATGTATTAAGGTGGAAATGTATTTAATATGTAGAGCGTGCAATTTCATTACAAGTATTAAATTTAACTTTACTCCATAGATTTAAGGTTGAGGCATTCAGATAGGAAAGAGTGGCCATAGAGTCAGAAGGAAGGAACGTCTAGAGGAAAAGGAAGTGTGTTCTTCCACCTTTTCCCTGGTACTGTAGTTGTACACAACAAATGGCCTTTTGCCTTACATTATGATCATAATCATGAATTACGATAGGGTGAAACAGAGACAACCATTAACCTTACGTAGCAAAATTGATTGATCAATGTCTGGTCAATAGCTACAACAGAATTATGTCCCCTCAACTTATCTAGATGATGAAATTCAGCCTGAAAACAGTGGGATACCTAATCAGTTATTTTATTACAAAATAAGAAATAATTCTACCTTCCCAATTCGCACTGACCCTGCCTTGTCGGCAGCTCTGCAACTCCTTGGACAAATGCGGAATGGTGAGTGATGCGCACATAGTTCATCCAACCACATGTCGCAGTAGCCTCGCGGGACCAACCTGATCTTCCGAGCTCAAGTTTTCCACTTGCAGATCAGTCTGGCATCTTGAGATAAGATTTGGAGCCGTTTGCCAAACGACCGACCAATCAGCTTTGGTTTGAGGCAGGTTAGGGTGTGATGCAACAAGAAGCAACTGTTCAGTCTAAACAACATGGCGGCTTCCACGTATGAGATGACTGTTCTCTCATTGGTTTTCTGATTGGTTGATTAGACAGATGGTTTATCCATTCAGCTAACCAGTATTTTCACCCCTTCCCAAATGTTCTCCAACGGAAGGTTCCCAGATGGATATGCTGATCAAATGCAAAGCAATCCATCTGGCTGAGTCTGGTTAATGTCACAGGGTGCCAAATATTTCACACTGCTCATCCAACAGGTCATCAGTCAAATCATGAACGAGATGATTACGTTCACCAACTATACTTCTGTGATTTTAAACACAGGTGCCCGATCTGCACACAAGGAGTTGCTGGAGAGCAACATGTCAAGGTATATTATTCAGCTTTTCTATCCCAAATCCTGGGCTGCGCTATGGCAATTTGCGGTGCCTCGTTCTGGAGGTCGGGGGAAAGCAGGAGAATTCATGGTCAGGCTCAAACCACGCGATACCAAATCAGTTTTTGATAATTGAAAAGTAATATTTTTCAGTTCAAGCAGTGGAAACTGCCGGCCTTTTTGCGGGAGGTCTTGACCGAACATACCCACATGCCTGGACCTCAGCAGAGAACTTTTACTTCTTTCTAATCTTTCAATGAAAGTACCTTCTTTACACCTTGATGCACTCAAGGTGTGTTTTCACCATTTCACCATTACATATGGATGAGTCCCACAGAACCTTTCCATATTTTGGCTATGAGGTGGTGTCCATTTCATGCTATGTGCTTGTTAACTTTGTGTTAGAATACTGCATCCCCTTCACGAAATGTGAATCCACCTCCACAGGCATATGTTCTCTGTCTTATTATCTTCAGGATACATTAGGCAAAGTAGCTTTGCAACTTGCACACATCCAGCCTTGCCAGAATGCCATAAAACATTAACTTCCCTGAGGAGGTGGGTTGGGTGGGGGTTTGGGCATCGCCTCTAGAGCTTTTTTTTACTTTTCTTTTTGATTGTGATATGTCTGTACTGTTATCTGAATGCTGTACTTGTTTAAACTTAAAGCAATGAAAAGTTGTATAATAAAAACTACTGTAACTTTCCTTTCAGTAAGGATGAGCGAACGCTTGTGTGTATATCTGCCACTCCTTTTCTGTGTTTTATTTTAGACTTTTTAAAAGTTATTTACGTTTTTCCTGTGAAATTTTAAACAATTTGAAAGACTGAAATAGGAGTAAAAAAGGACTGTCCTCACAGGTTTGGAAACTACACTACTGTTTTTTCTGCTGCTCTCGTCAAAATCTGCGTTGAAGTACACCCACTAGGTTGATACCGCTTGATTCCTGTCTTTTGTTCATGGTAGGATCGAACGTCTACTACCAACTTTGGATTGTAAGTGGAAATTGATAATGTTATCCCTGCTCAGGGGCGCTGTAAAGGGGGGGTAAACAATGATGATTCTCGGGGCCCATGACTAAGAGGGGGCCCAGAGAAGCCCCCAATAAAATTGTGGTGCTAAAAAAAATTATTTGATAGTAATAATTATTAACTTTAAATTATTCTATTTGCTGTTTCCTGGTGTCAAAAAAGAATATGTTTAGGATACTGAAACACAAACGTCCGTGGTCCCGTCAAGCTCCCCCTCTCGATTATCATAAAATGGTTCAGTCTGCCCAAATTGTATCCAGGCAACACAAACAGCTTGACTTCACTTATAGCGCCGGCACAATATCAACTTGACGGAAGAGGAAGTGAAAAGGCTTCAAAAATCTGGAAGTCAAAAACGGAAAGAGAAATAAATTAGAGAAGTGAAAGAGGCAAAGTGTTGACAGTATGTTACCCAATATTTCACAAGATAAGGTGGGTTTGTAAGTAGGCCTAAATTGTTAGTGGACCGCCCGTGACAATGATCATAGCCTACAGCACTTTTCTGTGCGTTTTAAAATGGTCAAAATGAAGTTTAAATGTTGCGGTTAAAATGACTGCTGGTGGCCGTTCTAGTGTTAAAAGTGCATGATAAAGGAACTCAATTTTCTCCCCATGTTAGGTCAAGAAAACACTGGAAAAAAATAACAATACACAGTTTTAGTTAAACGTTCAATGCAACCAAACGCACTTTGTCAAAATCATGCCTCGTTCCAAACAGAGTCAAATGAACCAGCTGCAGCAACTGGTCCGGCTGTCTCCCAGCAGGGTTCAAAATGAACTTTTTCATCCACCAGCCAAACGCTAGTGAATGTTCAAATTTTAGCAGCCACTCAATAGATTACTATTGTTTTTTGGCTGGTTAGTGAAGTTAGTCTACCAGCCACAAGCATATTTTACTAGCATTTGGCTGGTAAATGGGGCTAATTTTGAACCCTGCTCCCAACCCCTAACTCCAGCATCCCCTAAATCAGCCCCTGCGCTCCCACATGAAGAAGAAGGTGAGCGGCTATTAGTATTGGTTTAATGGCAACAGATTAATGTCTGAAAGTGATACTCACAAAATATAAGAGGCATCTGTAGAGTGGAAATGATTGGCTATAGGAAATGCTATATAATTTGTCTGTTCCAGGACCCTCTTCCTGTTTGCAAATTAAAACTGATAAAAAACTACTTGAGGTCTACAATGTCTCAAGAAAGGCTTTGCAGTCTTGCTATGCTTTCCATTGAGAGCGAGTTGGCTAGAGAGCGCAACTTCAAAGATTTGATTAATGATTTTGCAGCTGAAAAGGTCAGACGTTGGACTTTTGTTTAGAAATGTTGAGCAAGGACAAGAGATTAGAAAATATGTGGAAAGAGTAACTCTGACTCATCTATGTTATACCTTGGCCATTCTTTGATATAGTATATTATGCAAGTTCTGCTTAAATTATTAGAAATTTTATATGGCCATTTTGTTTCATGGTGGTGTTTTCTTGCTGAGATTTTTTTTCACCACAGATTGTAATTCTTGTTTTTTATATTGAAGAGTTTAATTTTGAAATATCAGTATCAGTGTTGAAGCAAATAAATATAAATACATTTCATTGTATTAAGAGTGCTCAGTGTTTCCGTTACATTTCAACTGTCATGTTAAAAATATTGGGTTAGATTAGATTAACTTTATTGTCATTGCCAGTGTACAGTACAAATATGTAAAGTACATACATACAAATATAAATATATGTGAATACACTATATGACACATGTACAGCTATGCACAGTATATACATTATACAGTTTTAGTAATCGTTTTATTTGTTTTTCATGAAAATTGGCGTACACACAGTACTGTCCAACTGTTTTTATTTTTATTTTTATTTAACCTTTATTTAACCAGGTGGGCTCGTTGAGAACAAATTCTCATTTAAAACGGCGACCTGGCCAAGATAAAGCAAAGGTGCAAGTACAGACAGTTACACATGAATACAAATACACAAGAATAACACAATGGGTCGGGTAAGGGAGAAAGATAGAAAAGTGCAGTTGATTGTGCAGTTG
>JACXGM010016946.1:0-20090 GCA_016801145.1 Umbra pygmaea
CTCTCTCTCTCTCTCTCTCTCTCTCTCTCTCTCTCTCTCTCTCTCTCTCTCTCTCTCTCTCTCTCTCTCTCTCTCTCTCTCTCTCTCGACAAACATAAATATACAAACAATTGTGCACAACTAGTATATCTCTACAAATGCTTAAGACGATCTGCTGAAGTTCAAACCAAGCATCAAAATGGGTAAGACGTGATTTAGGTATGGTAACTTTAATTGTGGCATGTCTGTTGGTACCAGATGGGCTGGTTTGAGTATTTCAGAAAGTGCTGATCTACTGGGATTTTCACGCACAACCATCTCTATGGTTTACAGAGAATGGTACAAAAAATAGAAAATAGTTATCTGGTTAAAAATACCTTGTTGATGGCAGAGGTCAGAGGTAAATGGCCAGACTGGTTTAAGCTGATAGAAAACTGTAACTAAAATATCCACAAGGTATGCAGATGATTGTGTCATAAACATTAAAAAAAAAATTTTAAATCAAAATTGTGACTATTGTGTCCCTAGACTCTTTGGATCACTGAAATCAATCTCAGACACCTGTGATAAATAGTTTGCCAGGTGAGCCCAATTAAAGGAAAACTACTTAAAAAAGATGTTCCACATTATTAACCAGGCCACAGGTTTCAAGCAATATGGGAAAGAAAAAGGATGTCTCTGCTGCAGAAAAGTGTCAAATAGCGCAATGTCTTGGACAAGATATGAAAACATTAGATATTTCACGAAAACTTAAGCGTGATCATTGTAGTGTGAAGAGATTTGTGGCTGATTCAGAGCACAGATGGGTTTGTGCAGATAAAGGCATAATGAGGAATTTTACTGCCAAACAATATCATTGGATTAAGAGAGCAGCTGCTAAAATGCCATTACAAAGCAGCAAACAGGTATTTGAAGCTGCTGGTGCCTCAAGGTGTAGGATCCTCCAGAGGCTTGCAGTTGTGCATAAACCCACTATTCTGCCACACCTAACCAATGCTCACAAGCAGAAATGGTTGCAGTGGGCGCAGAAATACATAAAGACTAATTTTCAAACAGTCTTGTTTACTGATGAATGCCGTGCAACCCTGGATGGTCCAGATGTAAGGAGTAGTGGATGGTTGGTGGATGTTCACCATGTCCCAATGTCAGCAAGGAGGTGGTGGAGTCATGTTTTGGGACGGAATCATGGGGAGAGAGCTGATAGGCCCCTTTAGGGTCCCCGAAGTTGTGAAAATGACCTTGGCAAAAAATATAGAGTTTCTGACTGACCACTTTCTTCCATGGTACAAAAAGAAGAACCGTGCCTTCCATAGCTAAATCATCTTCATGCATGACAATGGACCATCTCATGCTGTAAAGATTTCCTCTGTGTCATTGGCTGCTATGGGCATAAAAGGAGAGAAACTCATGTTGTGGCCCCCATCCTCCCCTGACCTCAACCCTATTGAGAACCTTTGGAGTATCCTCAAGCAAAAGATCTATGAGGATGGGAGGCAGTTTGCATCAAAACTGCAGCTCTGGGAGGCTATTCTGACATCCTGCAAAGAAATTCAAGCAGAAACTCTCCATAAACTCACAAGTTCAATGGATGCAAGAATTGCGAAGGTAAGATCAAAGAAGGGGTCCTATGTTAACATGTAACTTGCCCTGGTAAGATGTGTTTGATTGAAATAGCTTTTGATTTTGGTTGGTTTTTGGGTGTTTTTTTCAATGAAATTCCCTGTATACCCTAACGGTTGGTGACTTGAAAATTATACTGAGAGTTATGTGCGTCGACTATTTAGGAAAATCAGTGTAAAAAATCATGTTCATAATAATGGAACGTGGTGTATATAGGATGAAGCAATGTAAAAAGAAAGCAAAAAACTACATCATTTACTAAATAAAATATCTAATATCAAATAAGATCTAATATTAAATACTACTGATTTAGTAGTAGTAATTTGATATTTAAGGGAATGGGGAATTAGTGTGCCATCAATGTGAGCAATGTATCTAAGAAACTGTCTAGAGTAACTTTGACTGTTTAGTACTGTACACTCTCACCTGGCTTCTGCTCTTGCGTTTGCCCACGTCTGGAAAAAATACGTTTTTTGTATATCCATCTATGGAGAAGCAAACATTTATTTAGGCTACCTTTTCAAACATTTGGCCACTAGACACTGACCAGCCACACTGTAACTTTAGCTAGCTAATGTTAGCTATGTTGAAGTTAGAGGATTAGTTTAGCTAGTACTGTTGGCCTGTCAACTATAATGTTATTATCCACCAAGAAATAGCTTTTTTGGTTTGTAAAATAAATCAACAGCATTGATGTAGCAAGTTCATTATGTGTCAACACTTTTCTCTACAATAACAAAGAAAGACGCACACTCCAGGTTTCTTACTCCAAATTACTATATTTTAAATTACCAACGTTTCGGCATCAAATTTGCCTTCTTCAGGGTTATGACTCTTTTCTCTAACATTAAAATAGCTACTTGGATTTTACAATAGCTTACTTTTGTGACATTCACATCTACAGTGTCTGTACTACGCAGCATTTGACTCCCGCTCGCCGGTCAGCACATTAAGTGTGGAAAGACGCTACTGAGTCAATGATTGCAAAGAAAGATTTTGAAGTCCATTTTCAGTCAAGCAGTCCTCTTCATTTTTTAGTCAAGATCTTCACAGTGGATGCCTATATAAGTGGTAGTTCCCTTTTAAAAAACGCAGAGTGGAGTCTTAGTATAGAAAATCTTTGATGATAAGAGAGTTCTTGTTGTGTACTGCTGCCTTCTTGCGTTTTCACAAAAAACTTGGAAAGAAAATGGATTTCAGAAAAAAATTACTTGAAACTTTTCAGGGGGGTTGAGAGGAAAAACAAGGAGGCTGAAGCCCCCTAAAAAGGGTCTAGCGACACCTATGGGACATACTAAATGCAGAAGGTTTCCATGCCAGAACTCCAACACAAACACCACTACTGACCAAAAAATACAAGAAAAGTCAGCTCCAATATGCTCAAAATCATATAAAGAAGTCCCAGAGGTTTTGGGATTCTGTTCTGTGGAGTGTAAAATGAAACTGGAACTTTATTATTTTTAGATCTGTGAGGATTTTGCCATCTGTGAGGAAGCAGAAGCTTGGGCACCATTGAACCTTCCATAAGGACAATGATCCTAAGCATACCTCATATCCAACCAAGACTTGGTTGCAGAAGAGGTCCTGAAAGATAATACAGTGGCCATCACATTCACCTAAGTTGAACCCCATAGAAAATCTCTGGTGGTATTTGAAGAAGGTGGTTGCAGCACGCAAACTCAAGGTTATTACTGAACTGGAGGCCATTGCTTATGAGAAATGGACTAAGATTCCTCAGGAACGCTGCCAGAGGCTGGTGTCCAGCTATGCATCTCATTTGCGGTAGGTCATAACAGAAAGAAAGGTGCTCTACTAAGTACTAAAGATGCTTTCCATGAAGAGGTTGAATAATTTTGAGCCGAGTTGTTATCAGTTGCATTTGCAGTTGAATTTGGGGAAACCACAAAATGAGCATTCGTGGTTCAGAGTGTGTACATTTTGACAATAAACCCGATTAGCAATGGGGGTTGAATAATTTTGATTGCAAACATTTGGATTATTAGGTCATTATGGAAGAAAAATGCTCTGTATTGATGTTATTATGCATACTATATCAGTCATTTGTTTTAGACTAAAATGAGCATCTACTTAATGAATATTCCTAATATATTATTTCAATATGCAATTCAAAACCAAGCAAATGTAACAATAGCCTGTGATTGTATGCAATGGCAATTGTTTACACTAAAAAGTACTCTACAATTGCAAGCTGCTGCTTATCATACATTTATTTATGATAACCTTTTGTTTACTTTCCAAGCTTCATTCCTGAAGTCTCTAATGGGTTTCATCCTGGCCAACTTCTCTCTGCCTAACTAATTAGTTTTGCTCATTACAGATGTGCAGTGGCATTTTTCAACATTGTAGCTCTGCATCAAATTTCTGCTTTAGTGTGATATTGACAGCTAGTCATCAATTGAAAACAAAGTCTAAACTAAATGTGACTAAAATACAGCCCCTCTGTGCCAGAGTTTGATGTAGCACTCTAAGCTCCCAAATCTTTTCTACATGTGCCAACGGCGACAGGGTTTCAGCCCCAGGTCGGCCACTCTCTGTGCCCTTCCTATCTGTCTTAGCCTCTGTTTCCTAACTGTACTGATATAAAAAAACACCCCCCAACAAAACTATTAAAAAATGAAACACAACCACTCAACTGGGGTGTCAGCTAGCCAGGCCCAGTGCCAGGAGGGGGCATGCCCACTCAGTTGTATTTTCTGCACCCCAGTTTAAGTTTTAAAAACCTATAGAAAAATTCAAACAACAACAAAAATATTGTCCATACAAGTAGAGAACAGTAATGAAACACCTTCTGTGAATATTGAATAAGGTACTTGAAGCTTGCTATTTGATCCAGTGTCTCATTTCCCACTGCACATTCAGAATTCAAACATGCCCTGTTTCATTCACAATCATGGACAGCACTGTCAACATCTTCAGGCAGCACAGACGAAGCATGCTACACACCAGAGAAATGCTCACAAGGGGATCTTACCATAGATTACTGGAATACGACTGGAAGGATTGCTTACTCAGTTAAAAAATTAACAAGGAGGCTGCAAGCCACTGCAACTCAATTGTTGGCTATTAAGTTGTGAGATAAATGTGTAGTAGCTGCCATCAGAGTCAGTCATACTTTTTAAGTAATTTTGAGTTAAGTAGGAGACTGATTTACATGCTCGTGGCATGTTTGACAGCATGGATGAACAAGATAAATGCTTGTAAAGGCCTTGTGTTTGTGATTATATATGGAGCAACTAAATGTATTGTGGCAACACAGGGTTTTGTATAGCTCAGCAGATACTACAGTAATAATAGATTTTTAAACAGTAGTGTTTTCTTATTTAACATGAACGGACTATTACATGCCTTGCTCTTGGATTGATCTTTGTTAGTTAACCACTCCAGGGGTGGGTAACAACGATCTTCTATGTCCACCATTTGTACACAATCTTTCTCCTTTTGGATTGGTGGAGTCCAAACTCATTAGAGATTGTTTTGTAACCTTTTCCAACATAATGAGCATCAATAACAATGGTACACTTCCAAAAACATAGAGTATGTTGTGAAGATTGGAATTAAATAGATCCCTGTTCTTTAAATAAAACAGGGTGCCCACTCACAACTGATTGTCATCCCATTGATTGAGAAAACCTGACTCTTAATTTAATCTTCAAAATAACTGCTTATCCTGGAGGTTCACAAACTTTTGTCACTCACAAATGTTTAATAATGGATCATTGTCCTTATTTCAGTGAACAAGCCTTCCCAATAGACCTGGCCCAAATATCCTGGAAGGATATTGACCTCATACCATCAGGGGAGGATACCTGGTTTTTCTTTAAGAATGCCTTCATTGCCATCCTGAACAAGCATGCTCCTTTCAAAAAGTTTAGAAACAAAGAGCAGATATAGTCCTTGGTTCACTCCAGAACTGACCACCCTTAGCCAGCCCAAAAACATTCAGTGGCGTACTGCATTTCCGTAGCTTCAAATAATCCACGTGATTTGCAGATCTTTAAGTTAAGTAGTAACCGGCACACGCAGGCAGTTAGGGAGCTAAGGTTATTTTTTTTAAACAGAAATTCGCTTTCTGCAGTACCAATTCCAAAACGTTCTGGGACACTGTAAAATCCACAGAGAACAAGAACACCGCTGCCCACAGCTGTAAGATTTGGAAACACTGTCACCACCGATAAGTCTACTATAGTAGAGAACTTCAATAAGCATGGCAGGCCATGCATTCAACCTGACCACCCCCACCCGGACAAAGAACCCTGCACCTACCTCAGCATCTTGCCCTAGCCCCACACGCATTTCATTTGCCCAAAATCAGCCTCTCTGATATGCAATCTGGTTTTCGAACTGGCTGTGGGTGCACCTCAGCAACACTCAAGGTCCTAAATGACATAACAGATATCGACCAAGACAAAACTATGCAGCTGTTTTCATCGACCTGGCCAAGGCTTTCGATTCCGTCAATCACAGCATCCTCATTGGCAGACTCAAGGGCCTGGGTCTTTCCAATGACTGCCTCGACTGGTTCACAAATAACTTCTCTGATAGGTTTCAGTGTGTTGAGTCGGAGGGCCTACTGTCTGGACCTCTGGCTGCCTCTATGGGGGTGCCTCAGAGTTTGATTCTCGGGCCGACACTATTCTCTGTATACATCAATGATGTCACTCTTGCTGCAGGCAGTCTCTGTTACTGATACACCTCTACACAGACAACATGATTCTCTTTATATATGGCCCTGTTGGACACTGTTAGGAAACCTCCAAAAGAGCTTTAATGACATACAACATTCCTTCTGTGATCTCCAACTGCTGTTACACTCCGGTAAACCCAAATGCATGATCTTCAACTGGTCACACTCTGCACCTGCCTGCCCGACAAGCAAGCAACACTCTGGATGGGTTTGTGCTGGAACATGCTGAAAATTGCAAATACATGGGTGTCTGGTTAGACTCCTTGCTCTCCATCCGCAACCACATAAACCATCTCCAGTCCAAGATCAAATCTAGGATTGGCTTCCTATTCCGAAACAAAGCCTCATTTACTCTTCCTGACAAACATGCTTGACTTTGGTGATGTTGTCTACAGAACTGCCTCAAATACTCTTCTTAGGCAACTGGATGTAGTGTACCACAGTGCCATCCGTTTTGTTTCCAATGCCCCATATAATACCCATCACATCAACCTCTACTCATTAGTTGGATGGCCCTCATTACACACTGTGCCTAAATCACTGGTATCACGTCATCTATAAATCCTTCCCAGGCAAAACCCCACCTTACCTAAGCTCCTTAAATCTCCATATCATCATCCATTCTCAACCTGTGCCCAAGCAGGTATAACTCTCTGCTTGCTACAAAAGCCTGCACTCATTTGGCCGCCTCTCCTTCCAATTCTCCGCTAATGATTGAAACGAACTCTCTGCCCGTTCATGCCCTAGCGCCCTCATCAAACCCTTAACGAATCTTGCACATACCGGTTTTCAACCGCACAGCTGTTATAAGTTGCACAATATCGTTTGAAAGCCATGCTCATCATGTTAACTTCCCTAGTGTTATTTCTTTTGCACTGCCCCTTTATATTATCTACCTCTCTATTATTAGACCATTTTAGACCATATTTGCATTGAATGCCGAATATTTTTCTTATCCAATTGTATACGTTTGTATGTGTTTCTGAATACGTCAATGTTTGTACATTGTGTGTAACTTTGTCGCCTTGCGCTTTGTCTTGGCCAGGACGCGATAGCAAATAAGATGAACCTGGTTGAATAAAGATACAAAAAAAATAAAAATTATACGTTTTTAAAAATGACCAAGTATCATATTTTTGTTTCATTTTTCAATTTGGGTTGGCTTCATCTTCTTTAAGGAGTTGTGTGAAAATCTGATATTTTAGGTCATATTTATGCAGAAATACAGAAAAAGGGTTCACAAACTTTCAAGCCCCACTACTGTAGCTAGCTCTCGACCTAGCTAACTAGAGGAAACAGAAGTGTCAATGTAGCGGAAGTGGTACTGCCCTGAACGATTCAAGGACCGAGACGGAGGACGGAGGCTGCATCGTCCAGAGAAAAAAAGCAGGAATTAGAGCAGTAAATATTGTGAGTTTGTATCATCTGCGACCACAGTACAGCGCATTTATGTTTTAGGATTTTTATTTATTGTGTTCAGTATTACAGACTATATGCGTTTCGGTGTCATTCTATTGGTTAGCCGTCATGCTAACTAGCTCGCTAAGTCAGAAATCGCTCCTTGGGTGAAGTGGGCTGAACAAGGAATTGCTAGCTAGTACGTGGCTAGCAGTCTCATGCTACTTTGTCCTGACAAGCTTGCTAACCCATCGCTAGGCCATGAATGTGAATGAAAATAATTATATAGGAAACGGTTAGATGTCAACTCGACGTGGGTATTTAACGTTTAACTAGCAGTGCAACTTACTGGTTATGTTACTGAAATGGCCTTACGAAAAGTCAATAATCAGCGAACATCGTCTTTGATTTTTAGATAAATAACAAATGTACAGCGACTAGCGTCAACTACCTATTAGTATTCTTCAGTTTTGCAGACAATTTTTTTTGACAGATCATCCAGTCTGAGATGGTGAGGTAGCTAGGCTATCGACTAGCATCCCTGTATATCACATTAGGAAGTTAGGTAACGTTAACTCGCTAGCTAGCTGTACATTCTGTAAATGGCAATGTTGGGTCCTTAGTTGTCAAATTTATATTTTGACGACGTAGCTAACTAGTTAGGTAAGATGGCAATATACCAAATAGTCTTCTTTATAAATATATTCAGTGTTGACTGGAATCCATATAATTGGCTGGCTTCTGGAGCTGTTTTGCAGGTCAGATTGCCATGATCAGTTAGCTACTGTAGGCTAGCCGCAAAGGCCTGTGTTCATCCTGCTATACTGTTACTAGTCAGCTAGGTTAGCAAGCAGCGCTGCCTACCTAGCTAATACGCTAATGGTAGTTAAATTATAAGCCTCTTGCCGCCAGTCAAATATCGTTATTTTAATAATGTAGTATATTAAATAAATGGTAAGATACTTTTTAAATCTTAGCTATGTCCAGACAGTAATCACATGGTCGACCAAAGAGGTTTTAAAGTGTTGAAGCTGGCTAATATGTATTGATTTGAAAACTGGTAGCTAGGGGCGGGTGAAGACCCGCAACTAACATGGGTTAGTTAGAAGTTAGCCGGCTATGCAACGTATTTGGGACGCTTCGGTCATATTTGAATACCTAAAGGTAATAAGGTTATTTACAATGATTAGCAAGCGCTCCGTTAATATGCCCACTGACTTAGCAATATAATGCAGTTGTAGCTAGCTAGCTTGGCTGGTAATAGGGAGCGGCGCCGCCCGATGGCCCCACGCATTGATACCTGTACTAGACAAGCGTGTGAGCAAGAACATCACCAGGAACACGACCATTACGAAGTTGTATAGCTAGAACTTTTCAAACGGTGGTCATGCACTTGTTAATACTATTGGTATCTATATAGCTGCCTGTTAAACGAGATGCTTCAATCAACACCGTTTTTATTAAAAGAAAATTGCATAATCATAGCACAACAATTTTTTTGTATATTTCACGAAGCAATAGTTCTGGATTGAAGTATGTAATATTATTTTACCCAGTCAGGCCTTAAAGAAATAATGCAAGATGTGATGTGGAATTTTTGGCTAATATACCAAGCTTGGAGCTGTTCTTAGGCACAACGCATTTTGAGGGGCCTGGATAAAATGCTTACTTTTGTGTATTAGGAATGTACCACTGACCATAAATATGCCCCATTGCAATTAAACCACCTGTTTCATAATGGTCTGATCTAACTATAGCCCAAAAGAACAAACATGAAGTGACAATGGAGAGCCTAAATAGTGTTGGATCAGTAAATGAAAGCTTGCTCCAATAGAAAAAAATCTGTCTTAGTCTTTAAAGTATATTAACTGTAATTACTCCTATACATTGATAGGTTGGCTACTCTATTAAATGACTAAAATGTAAATCAGATTAACATACAGACTTTGTGTTACATCTCAACAGTTCAAAGGTTGTTATATTTCAGGCATACGTAGAGTACAATACGTACATCTTAATACTTGGCTGCAAAGAAAAAAGTTGCAGAAAATTTAGATTAAATCCTAAAATTGTGTGTTCTTTTCCTCTCAAACAGACTCAAAAATGGACAAGAACGACCTGGTACAAAAGGCTAAGCTGGCCGAGCAGGCGGAGCGCTATGACGATATGGCCGGGGCCATGAAGTCTGTGACTGAGCAGGGAGTAGAGCTCTCCAATGAGGAACGCAACCTGCTGTCAGTGGCCTTCAAGAACGTGGTGGGGGCACGCCGCTCTTCCTGGCGTGTCATCTCCAGCATTGAGCAGAAGACCGAGGGCAATGAGAAGAAGCAAGCCATGGCCAAGGAGTACCGGGAGAAGATTGAGACTGAGCTGCAGGAGATCTGCAATGACGTCCTTGTAAGAAGAGTTGTGGTGACCTCTGATAGTTTAAAAATGTAATTGTATTCACTAAATGCTGATTTTGATCATTCCTGTCTTCTCTTGCAGGGACTTCTTGACAAGTACCTCGTTCCCAATGCGTCTACAGCAGAGAGCAAGGTGTTCTATCTAAAAATGAAAGGCGATTATTTTAGATACATGTCTGAGGTAGCAGCTGGCGACGATAAGAAGGGTAAGTGAACAGTGAATGTTCTAATGTTAATCCGAAATGGGATGATGCAACATTGTCACGACTCATTCGCTTAGCATTGCTCAAGTTCACCCTCTCCCTTGTTGGCTCCCTGTAAAGCCACGGTGGATCAATCCCAGCAGGCGTACCAGGATGCTTTTGACATCAGCAAGAAGGAGATGCAGCCAACACACCCCATCAGGCTCGGCCTGGCCCTCAACTTCTCTGTGTTCTACTACGAAATCCTCAACAACCCAGAGAAGGCTTGCACCCTGGCTAAGACGGTGAGAGAGCGCCTTTAAATGCCAAGTTATGTCTCCTATTGTTTCACCCCAAAGACAACCCGTAACATCGAGCTACACCTGAAGAATGCAGCCATTGACATGTCTTATCTTGTTAATTTTTGCATTTGAAGGACAGCTCTTTGGCTCAGTTTACAAAATAATAGAGAGACAAACATTTGTATAGGGGGGTAAGCTGATGGCTGATCCATACTTAGTGTAATTTCTTCTTTACAGGCATTTGATGAAGCTATCGCTGAGCTTGACACCTTAAATGAGGATTCTTACAAAGACAGCACCTTGATCATGCAGTTACTAAGGGACAACCTGACTGTAAGTTTATTAAATGGATTGACACCAGTTCCTTATATATAATGTCTTTATGTATTGTTATTCTGTGGTTAAACTATGCCATTTAGGAAACCTAATGTAACAAATATGTAACTGTCTTTGCAGCTGTGGACATCGGAAAACCAGGGAGACGAGGGAGAGACCGGAGAAGGGGAAAACTAATGGAATTGCACTGTTAATCCACCTACACTCTTATCTTAAACACAAACAGCTTATAAACACCCCCCCATCCACTCCATCTGCCCCCCCCTTCTGTATGACAAGCAGCCTGAATTGTTCCTGACCAACTAGTTTAACCCTCAAGTCACTGTGAGATTACAGGGTAATGTCCGGTTTGTTAACAAGTTCAGTCATTTTGTTTGTGAATATGTGGTCGTATTGATTAGTGAGTCCATGTTGCAGTTTTGTTGGGTTTAGTTTGTGTGTGCGCATGCTAGGTCGAATGTGTGAGTTTGAGTGCCTGCGCGTTTGTAGGGGGTGGGGGGTTATGAATTCTAATCGTCCTTCCTTAATTCCTTTGTCCCACCTAGCTGATTGTGCATTTTTCATCCATTCTTTTTTTTACGGTCATTTTTTGTGTGTGTGATTTGTCATGGTATTTGCAGGTTTTATCGTATGGTTATTAAACTGGCAGTTTATTTTCACCAAACACTGTGACGCTAATTGTTGCATTATTTTCCACATGCCACTATTGCTTGCTTTTTGACATTTCGACACAGTACAATCCTCTGTTTAACTAACAAGGCGATTCAGCTGTGGGCTCATACAGACAGGAGGCTGGCTTTGTTGTGAAACTGGCATCTGGGCGTATTCGCTCTATAATCATGATAACAATTTCACCATTTCAAGGTTTAATTAAGGGACCCATTAGTTTGCCATGTTAGATTTTCTCCATTATAAGACATTCCACCAGAATTGTATCAGGCTTTCCGAAAGGCAGAACTCTTTTTAAACAAAGTGTGGATTATTGTCCTAGTGGTGTAACTTACTGTTCAAGATCAAGCACTGCTTGAATTCAGTACAATGAAAATTGTATGTGCTTAAATGTTGTTCCATGTATTTTGCAAGATTGACTATCATCTTTCTGTAAAACCTAAAGTAACGGAACCTTTTTCCGATGTTAATTGAAAATGTCTTATCACACTGTATCAACCCTGCTTGCAAAATATTTCTCTTAAAGCGGTTGTTTTCTCCAATGTTTCTGTGACTGGTTTTGTCTTTTAAGCTCTTGCTATTTTTCCACTGGCAGTCCAATTCTGTTTTTCTCTTTGTACCAATCCCCTCGGTCTTCAGAGCTCATCGGATTGGTCAACAGACCAATTACTGGGGCAAAGTATTTTAATTTGCGTGTGTGAAAAACCTTGAACATATCAAATTTACAATGTGATTGAGCAGATGCTTTAATCCAGGCATTTTACAGCAGTGAGTTTTTATTTTCCTACTGTGGGAGTCACTCTGGTATTGGAATTGTCATGCTCTTACAAAACAGGTTAGAGGGGACCATTTCGGGGGCTATCAGGAAGATTTTAGTCTTTGATCCAGTGTCATGTTTCAGAATTCTAACATTGGTTAGACACTTTAGAATCTAAAACATAAAATTGTATTTTGTAATGAATGTTCCAATTAAGTTCTGATATAATCAGAGGTGGCAAAAGAAAAACGTACTCTGCTGGGTTCACCCATTTTGGGAAGTCCCTAAATTAAACCCAAATGACCAGGTAATGGGAGTTTATTATTACCTATTCACCACAATCATTGTTTTACTCTTTCAAACATAGATCACTGATTAGTTATGAACTCCCTTTAATTGTCATTTTGGTCTCAATTAGGAACTTCCCAAAACTTGTGAACTCATTTGGGTGGAGTTCTGGTGAGTCAGAGGCCCCTGTTTAATACGCTCCAAGAGTCCACCCTTGAAAGTCACATTTTTGTATTCTTCAATTTGATAATGCATGACCTTAAGCTCCAATGTTAAGTTTCTAATATAAGTGCCCTAAACCAGTGGTTCCCAAACCTCTCCTGGAGGACCACCAGCCAGTTCTTGTGTTTGAGCCACCCGCTGGCTTCTTTCAGTTTTATTGACAGATCACATCCAACTAAAGGTGCTTATACCGCCACCTACTGCACTGGAGTGTGAGGCTGGTCACAGCCTCCATGCTGTATCGTCCTATTAAGCCCTGTGTTCTTCAGAAAAATAAACAATGCCTTTAGCACCATCTCCTTCCCCATTCCACCTCCAAGCACCCCAAACCAGGTCCCATCCCCACTTAGCCGCCCTAACCTTATTGTATAATATTTCCCTCTCAACAACATACTTTTCACAGAAAAACAGTATGTGCTCCTGCTCCACTGTTTCCAAAATCATACGCCCATCACACAAACCTTTATAATGTTTTGCCACTATTCTCAAAGTGTCATTTAAACCCATGTGACCATAACTCACCCTACTCCACACCACCTCTCCTACACTCTACCATTCCCATCTCCTTCACTGACCTATGTATATTGTGAAAAAACCTACCTGTCCTACCTTCACCCCACTGTCTCTCCCATACCTCAATCCCTGCTGCCCTTATCAAAGTCTTGACCTCCGTGCGCCCCAACGATACCCGAATATCCACCTCAAGCCTCCTCGCAGCACTCTTTGCCACCAAGTCAGCCCCCATATTACCTTCCACTCCAACATGAGAGGGAACCCAACAAAATCTTACAACCACCCCGTCTCTCCAACCCCATCAATATCCCCATCATCTCACCCGACAAATCCTCTCTATCTAACCTACCATTCTCTCACACTACTTAACACTGTCGCTGAGTCAGAACAGATCACTACCCTACCTGGTGTCACATCCTGCACCCATCTCAGACCAATGATCACAGCCACCATCTGTGCTGAACACTGATACATTATCTGTCACTCTTTGACACACACATTTAACTCAGGGACATGCACCCCTGCACCCACCCTACCACCAGTTGCTGCCTTAGCCCCATCTGTATACACCCTTAAAAACTCATAAAAACCATAGCTGAAATACCTCTTCACACACAAACCGACGTCCCCTTTGCCCCACTCCCTCTTTTCCTTAATTATGCCCAAATTCACACTTGGTGTCGGGAACAGCCATGGTGGGATAGACCCAAATGCAATCGCCGGGCCAATTGCAATCCCCCCAGGCCATACTCTGCAACTTTCTGCACAATCATCCACCCATACGCCCTCTGCCTACCCATGCCCCTTTCCCAACACTCCCTGGTCGCCACAATCACAGTGTGACTGTCTGCACACCCCTTCAATCTTTTCCAGTATGCCAACACCAACTTGTCCCACCTCAAGTTCAGCGGTAATTTCCCTGTGTCAACCTGCAATGTCACCACCGGAGTAGTCCTGATAGCCCCCACAGAGTCTCAGTGCTCGTGATTGTACCCTGTCTAGTTGCTGTACCACCGTTTTAGCTGCAGCTCCATATATAAAACACACAATCTATCGCTGATCTAATCAGTGCCTGACACATATACAACAGTGTTTGCCTATCCACCCCCCAATCAAAACCTGCCACTGCCCTCATCAGGTTCAACGCCTTCCAGCACTTCACCTCCACATACTCCACATGTCTCCTTCAAGAAAGCCTCTCATCAAACCACAACTCTGAATACTTAAACTCCAGCACACTTTCCAAATCCTGACCATACATCTGCAGCCTAACATCCCCCACCTTCTGCCTAGAATACACCATGAAACAAGATTTAGCGACCGACATCGTAAAACCCCATGTCTTGGACCAGTCCTCCACCATAGCCTCTTTCATCTTCTTAATCACAAACTTCTCATTCCTACCTCACTTCCATAATGCCCCATCATCCGCATAGAGTGCCACACCCATTGCTTGCCCTACATCCCAAAACAAATCATCAATCATCAACGTGAACAACACTGGGCTAATCACACTGCCCTGTGGGGTACCATTAACCACCTCATACATCCCTGACAGTACCAAACCAACCCTCACCTGTATGTATGTTTAAAACAAGAAATCCATAATCCCGTTATACATTCTACCTCTAACACCCAGTGCAATCAACTTAATTAACACCCCCTCCCTCCACATAGTATCATACACCTTCTCTATGTCAAAGTACACCACAGTCATAATCTCCTTCATTGTTAGCATCTTGGCTATCTCCGTGCTAACCACCACCAATGCATCCATAGTAGTGAAACCACTCTACGCCTCACTCATCAATCCCCTACTCTCCAGGAAAAACATCAACCTTTTCACTAACATTTTTTTCATCAGTTTACACAACTTGGAAGTCAAAGCAATTGGCCTATAACTATCCACCTTCTCTGGATTGTTACCCGGTTTGGCAAATGGCAGCACTACCACCCGTTTCCACCCGTCAGGCAACACCCAAGTCTTCCACACCGTATTATAAAACCCTGCTATGGCGTCCCATACACTATCGGGGGCATTCTTTACAATCTCATAGCACACTATCTTCTCCCGGAGCATTCTGCCTACATCCCACCAATGCCCTTGTCAAAAAAGTTAAAACTGGTGAATTCTGCATCCATTGCCTCACCTGAAGCCGCCTTCTTCCTCAACACATCTCCATTCTGTTTCAACATTTCACAGCGTCTCTTACTCTCCTCACATAGGTGATCACCACTGTGCACCTTCGCAAAGCCTAGTACATCTGCCTTTTCTTTACACGTCATAGCAACAAAATCCCCCTCCACCAACACTGGTATTTCACCATTCCCTCCCTTTCCCATCATCTTCCAAAACATTTTCCACACCCTATCAATGTCCGTCCCCCTCCCAATGGTAGAGCAGAACTCACGCCATGCTTCCCTTTTGGCTTTTCTTACTGTTCCCCTAACCCCAGCTCTCTTACGTTGATAGTCTAACAGCTTACTATCCAATATGCTACTCCTCAGGACCCTAAATGCCTTATCCCTCTCATGTATCCTTTTTGAACACTCATCATTCCACCATGGCACCACCCTCTTCCTGCATCCCCCCTTACTTACTGTTATAGCCACAACTGCTACTGAAATAAGCACACGTGCTGCTGTACATTAATTTATTACCATTGTCAACCGCCCCCTCCCTCTCATACAAATATATAATCATCTTCCAATCATCCTTCTCAAAACACATCACCTCTTGCATCAAAACACATCTACCCTCTGCATACATACACCCACCTCAAACTTACCAACAATTGGATAATGGTCACTCCCTAATGTGGAGTCTCTCATCACTTGCCATTCACACATCCCTGCCATAGACGCAGACACCCACAAAGGCCATTACAATTTAAATCAATGTTGCAGAATAGTGAGAGTGGCAGCCATTTTGATGTGTACCATTCCATTGCAAAGATCTAGCAGCCTGCTTCCACATTAAACCGATTTGCGTGTTGTCACCATGACAACTAACAACAATCTCCATTTTGTTGTGTACTAATCGAATTACCACGTCAAGCAGTTCAATGGCCTTTCTATCCATTCTATTTCTATTATCATGCATTTGTACATAGGGTGTTCTTCAAACATATAACAGGTATGACATAACTTCACTTTTTACTGCTCTATTGCATTATCTGGTTTATGAGCAAAATTAAAGAAGTTTAATGTGTAGGCCTAAGAACAGGTCTTAGCTGTGGTGTATATAAGCTAACACACCATGAGCCTGATCGTCCAGCTTTTATTTTGGTAAATCTGTTGTCAATATTACCATACCTATTACCCTATCTTATAAATGTAGGATTAGGCTACAGTAGGGTGGTATATGCCAAATATACCACAGCTAAGACCTGTTCTTAGGCCTACACATAGCACTTTTGAAATTTTTCTCTTATAAACCAGTTAATGCTAGAGAGTAGTAACAAATAAAGTCATGTCATACCTGTTATATAAGGTCTCATATATCACAGCCATCAGACAATCAGCATACAGGGTTCAAACCCCCCAGTTTATAAGAGACTATACTGTGGATGTGACATCACTTCACTGCTTTATTTGTTTTGGTTACTGGTTTATAAGCAATAAGGTATCTCTGGGGTTTGTTCTATAAACTCAGCAAAAACGTAATTTTCAGCAAACTGAGCGTATACATATTTGTATGAACAGATAAAGATTCAACAGTCATTTGACTAACAAAAATGGAATATTGTGTCCCTGAACAGAGGGGGGGACGGTAACCACAGCTGCATTAAGTACTGCAGTGCATCTCCTCATGGACTACGCCAGATTTGCCAGATCTTGCTGTGACATTTTTACCCACTCTTCCACCAAGGCACCTGCAAGTTCCCAGACATTTCTGAGGAGGGATAGCCCTAGCCCTTTGATCCAACATGTCCCAAAAGTGCTCAATGGGATTGGGATCCGGGCTCTTCAATGTCCATGGCAGAATACTAACATTCATGTATTGCAGAAAATCATGCACAGCAGAGCAGTATGGCTGGTGCCATTGTCTTGCTGGAGGGTCATGTCAGGATAACCCTGCAGGAAGGGTACCACAACCACAGTCTGATGATGCTGTGACACTGTCCCAGACCACAACAGGCATCGGTGTCATGCTCATTCCTCCAACGATACACGTGAGTCCGACCATCACTCGTGGTGAGACCAAACTGCGTCTTGTCAGTGAAAAAACACCTTTTGTCAGTCCTCTCTGGTGCAGCTACAGTGGGTTTGTGCCCATAGGCTACGTTGTTGCGGATGGTGACTGGTGTGGACTTGCCTTACAACAGGCTTACAAGCCCTCAAACCAGCTTTTTTAAGCCTATTGCGAACAGTCTTAAGCACTGATGGAGAAAATATGCCTTCCTGGCGTAACTCTGGCAGTTGTTGCCATCCTTTACCTGTCCCGCTAATGTGGTTTTCGAATGTACTGATCTTGTGCAGGTGTTGTTACACGTGGTGTGCCACTGCGAGAATGATCAGCTGTCCTTCCTGTCACACTCTAGTGCTGTTTTAGCCATCTCACGGTATGGACATAGAAATGTATTGCCCTGGCCACGTCTGCAGTCCTCATGCCTCCTTGATTACTACATGCCTATGGCACATTCACATTCAGTTTGTAGGAAGGTCTCTTTAGTGTCCTGCATTATCAGAACTGTGGCCTTAAATGTTTCGTCTCTTGACTATTCCACAGGTGCATGTTAATTATTTTTTTTTGTTTGCACAAGCGTGGAAAACATTGTTTAAACCATTTATTATGAAGATCTGTGAAGTCATTAAGATTTTTACTAATTTATTTCAAATAGTGTCCTGAAAAAGGGACGTTTTGTGATTTTGCTGAGTTTATTTCCAACAGACACTCCACAATGCGTGGGGAATAAGTAACGACGGTAACGTTTGATAGATTATAGATTTTTTCGTCTAATGAATTAACCAACCGACAACGCTTTTGTTGGTTGAGATCGATACAGTTTATCCATGGTTTAGAAACGTCTTTGAGCAGAGGAACGTTAATACATTGTTACCGTTTTCATTGTGTTGCAGTCTGTTTGCCAGGTGCACACCTTTAGAATGTTTTTGCTAAAATTAACTATGCACAAAATAAATGAGAGATTATATGAAAGTGTCTGTTTATAAAACTGGCCAAACGTAAAATCTAAAGAAAATCATGCAGTACCGTTTTGTTTTTCCCAAAAATAATAATGTAAATAAAAACCGAGATGTAGTTTCATAAAAATATTACAGTAAGTGTATTTAGTGAACGGCAATGTTTAATTTAAAACAAGTGTTTCTGTTTTTTCTTCTGTGTATTTTATGGCAGATCGCAACCGTAAAACAGTTGTTGGCGACAATATTGTTTTATTTACAAGTACTATTTTTTCACGCGGAAGATTTAGTGGATCCGCGTCTTCGTAGTTTATAAGTAGGGCATTGAACAATGTGACCGGGCGGGCACTAGTGAACAGTATGTTTGTCACAACTAGATAGTAAAAAGTAAAAAAATAAAAAAACGAAAAAAAAACACTTTCCAAGTTTTATGCCAACACGCGTAATAATTTTAGCCCTTTTTCCACATTGGGCAGTTGTGTAAGGTAAGTCATTGTTGTTTATATATATGTTCATGCCAGGTAGACTAGCTAGGTCTTAGCCAGCGCATTAGTGACACTTACAAATTCGCCATATTTGTGACTTCAAAGTTAGTTGACTGTCTAGCATGTGGAGTAGTTAAAAAAACGCAATGATTTCAAACCTATGACTGAACCGCTTAATGTTGTACAGTACTTATTTAGATATTTAACTAGGCAATGTTGTTTCCTGGTACCGTACCGTTGCTAGAAATCAGCATTACGTTTGACCACCGATAGTGACCGAATGTTAAACGAACGTTATCCCGGCTAACGTCAAATGATAGATCGCTAATGCCACACCCCAAACATTTGTCACTAACGGTAGCTAGCTAATTAGCCAAATCTTGGCTAGTTAGCTGTCAGTATTTTTCACTTGACTGCTGAAACACTGTTAAAGTTTGTTTTGCTGATCGTCATCGTATGGTTCAGGTGTTGTGTAACATTGCAAGTGTAACATTTCAAGTCTGTAAATGCAATGTGTTAAGTAGACCTCACTCAACCAATTGAGAAAAGTAGCCATTCTGCTTAACTCTCCTGAGCCAAAGCAGCTGAATTATATAGTCTGAAATACATGGATTTCATTTATACCAACAAAATAGCACACGGTATAGTGTATATCACTTCTGTTTGCTTCTGAAGTTAAGCATGTTTAGTACTGGTCGGTCGCTGGATGGTTAGATAACCAGTAGGAGGATCTCGTTTTATTTATTTTTAAATTCATATTTTATTTTTTTCCCTTCAATTGGTTGTCCAATTTTTCCCCACTAATCCTGCTACTCGGCAGCGCCCCAACCCTCCCTTGACAGATGCAGGATTGTGAAGGGCGCTCATGTGGTTAATCCAACCCATAGACCGTATACAGGTCCTTCTCAAGAAATTAGCATATTGTGATAAAGTTCATTATTTTCCATAATGTAATGATAAAAATTAAACTTTCATATATTTTAGATTCATTGCACACCAACTGAAATATTTCAGGTCATTTATTGTTTTAATACTGATGATTTTGGCATACAGCTCATGAAAACCCAAAATTCCTATCTCAAAG
>JACXGM010016947.1:0-20090 GCA_016801145.1 Umbra pygmaea
CACACACACACACACACACACACACACACACACACACACACACACACACACACACACACACACAGTTCTCTTCTTCCTTCATCCCTCTCTCCACTGTATCTTCCTGCTGGCTGCCTTTTTCTCGCCAGGCACATGGTGTACCACTTGTATGTGTGATGCATGCTTGTGTGTGTGTGTGTGTTGCACCAAAGAACCTTATAATGTTGTCTTCAGAGAATAACACATTGACAAACGAGCACTTTAATAAGGTTATTGAGGAGATAAAAACACATGCCAGTGGAGGCTGGTGAACTTTAATTGAGGAGGATGGACTCCTAATATCTAGACTGGAGTAAATGAACCACCAAAGCCAGTTCCACTAAATTTTTTCATTGCAACCCTCTTATCTGTGATTTTCTTAGACAGGGTACACTAGGTTATCCTGGTCCTACCAGACTCTTGCACGTACATTTCATTTGTACAGAGAGTCTGCCCACTCTCCATTGACAAGCATTATCTTCCTTGATCTTCCGGGTACTTCATTGAAATTTAAAACTATTGGATCTGCCCAGAGCCACTCTGGATCTGCCATAACCAATCGCTACATTTGGTCATGACGTACTACAACTCAAACTAGCGCTGGACATCAACGTCATCGTTCTCAGCCGCTCCCTCTGTTCGCTGATTGGACCGGTAAAAAAAATTGTTCGGAGAAAACCCAAGAACATGCCGCAATCCCAGACGTATCACTGAAGGAAAATGAAGTACGTAGGAGGGCGGAGCCAGGCTAGCCACACTAGGTTGTAGCACTTAATGATAATGTAGAACAGAAAACCAGCAGGCTCCAGCCCTCGTAGGGTAAGAGTTGAATACACCTGCAGCCCTATGGGTCTGTAGTGCTGAACAGAACTGGACTGTCAACCTTCATCATCAGGGGAAGTAAAAGAGACTAATGCCTGGATCACACCTGCTGCGTTAATGGATTGTGATACAGCGGAAGTTTATTAATTTCTAATGGAACACTGTGCTTGCCTTGCAGCAGTGTGCTACAGAAGTGCCGAACACACCTGCAGCGTCAATCCACAAACCTTTCTGCATGCATCATCTCATATTTGTGCAACAGAAGTTCAAATTTCATCTGTTATTACCGCTTCCGCCAAGACAATTCCGCACACACCTTGATGGATACGTTCGATAATACCAACACACTGAACGCTCTGCAAATGCTTCTGCAATGCAAAGCTGCAAGGCAAGCGCAGTGTTCCATTAGAAATTAATTAACTCCTGGTGTTTTACAACACTTTTACGTGGCAGGTGTGATCGGGGCATTATGATAAGTGCCCTGTGGATGTTTAGTGACCACAGAGTCAGGACACCCATTAAATGTCCCATCCAAAAGACGCCAACCTATACAGGGAAGATTTTGTTGTCACTGCCCTGATGCGTTGAGAATGAAGACCATTGGGAAGAGTGCCCCCTACTGGCCCTCCTTCAACACTTCCAGCAGCATTTGGACTCACATTCAAGGACTGACCAGACCCATCCCTTCTTATTTCTAGGAGTAACATTCGGTTTACAATTAAGTAATTTAATCCTATTAGCACAGGTGTTTATCAGGAGCAGATTAATGAACCATTGCAGCATGACATTTGATGTGGATCAAAAAATTCCTTATGGAAAACATATAGGCTATGGTGGAAAAGTATTGTTGTCAAATATTTATTTCAATTGTTGATAAAAAACTGACATTAAACACCCAACTTCTAAGGCAATATAGGTGTTAATTTAGCAAATCTGATTTTAATCTCATTGCACTTATTATCTTACCAACGCTCTGTGCCCTTCCGCTCTGTTTCCACTGCATGCTTTCTCATTGACTTCTGCTTCCTACTGTGGGGTCAATTCAAATGATAAAAAATACACCCCCCAAATAAGAATAATTATTTTCTTAATATTTTTTTTATACTAACAAACTGAAAATCAATTATTGTAAGGAGACATTGGTTTTATATTGTGGTAACAGACCCTGGCTCTAGTCACATATATGGTTTCCCAACAAGTTTCAACCTTGCATCTCCCCTTGCTGTGCTCCCATCTGCCTGTCTACCACTCTGTTTCCTACTGTCTAAACAAAAGACAAAAATACAACAAAATGTCATTTAAAGAAATTTGGGTTGCTGTTGAAGTAAATATTTGTTACATTGAATGTGAAGTACTCGAAGAAAAGCTGTTTCTATCTATCTATTGGGTTTTTGTTCTCAACTTTCTCCACTGCATATCCATGTACAAATGACAAGATAACTGCATAAGGGAATATTTTAGCAGGTAGACAGAGCAGATATTCTGGAGCCAAACAAAAAGTGAACTTCATTCGTTATACACTATATACAGTTCTGCAGCACTACACAACATCCAGATTTTGGCAAGCGAGCCAGTGCTTGCTCTAGGCTAACCCACTCATACCTGGTCTTCCTTCATTATTCAAGGCAAATGTAAAATAATTAGGTAATTAAATGAACTAATCATAGAAATAGAATGGATAGAAAGGCCATTCCAATTCAAATCAATGTAGCAGAATGGTCAGAGCAGCAGCCATTTTTATGTGTACCATTCCATTGCAAAGATCTAGTGGCCTACTTCTGCACTAAACTGTTTTGCGTGTTGTCACCATGACAACTAATAACAATCGCCATTTTATGTGTACTAATCAAATGACCACGCCAAGCAGTTCAATCCATTCTATTTCTATGGGACTAACCAAGGCTTCATTTGACAACACAGCGTGAAAAGGATTGTGTGTGACAGTTTTGTCTGAAAAGTTGTTACACTGTTAAAACTTGATAGTTCAGCCTTTTTCCTTGCAGACAGAGACTCTAAGTTAGGCAAGATCAGGGAAGGAGGACTGTGTGTTTGTGTTTATTTGAACACAAACATTTCAACTGCTAGGAGACATTGCTCTGAGAGGTTTTAGAGATAAACGTTCGGCCCATTTCCTACTGAGAGAATTCACAGTGGTTATTAATAATAGCTTTTTACATCACCCGAGTGCTGGTCACCATTAAATTAGCTCTTCAATCTTGTTGTCAGCTAAATATGTCCAGAAATACAATATTTAAAACTATGAACATATCAGTAACCCTTTTGGTGCTCCACCTAAGCAATGCAATTGATTGAGTTTACATTTATTGATGTGTTACTGATAAACTGGGGTCCACACATTTATGCACACCTTTTTAAAAGGAGTTCCCGAGGTGTAGCGTATTGTGGCCTGCTTTAAGAGACTACTGAACAAAAGGTTTGGTCCTGATGAACCACTCAACGATTAAGGGAATGCTGAGGGACATGGAACCATATAGATCACAGGTGTCAAACCGGTTCCACGGAGGGCATAGTGTATGCTGGTTTTTGGTCTTTCCCTTCAATTAGTGCCCAATTAAGAACTATTAAGACTGCCAGGTGAGGGGAGATCCTAACTAATTAGTGACATTCAATCATTCAGGTACAAGGTAAAAGCGAAAACCTGCAGACACTAGGCCCTTTGTGGATCCGGTTTGACACCCCTGATATAGATGATAGAACTACAGACCATAGATCATAGAACTGCGGTGCTTGGTCGGATGGACCCAAAACTCCAGCGAAGGATGGAACTTGGGGCTGCCTAGGAGGATGCTCTACAGATCCCCTGAGGCAGGCCACCAGAGTCCATGAAAAAACTGTAAAAATACTGTCAACAAATTACCAGTTATTAGTTTTTTTGATTTTTACAGACATTTCATTCAAGATCAACGTCAACATAATAACAGAAAGTTCTTATAAACACAGTAGATGTCTATTGCAAAGTATTGTCAGCTCTGTTTGTTAATGGACCTCTACTGTGTTTATAAAGTATTTTCTGTTATTGTCTTGAAGGAAATGTCTGTAAAAGAATAGAAAATGTACAGGTAATTTTTTGCCAGTACTTTACTGTTTTTTTACAGATTGTTTTTTACAGTGTGCATCTCAATTGGAGAGCCAGACTGAAACTCCCATCCAGAGTGAAGAAAGCTTGCAACAGAGAGGCGAGAAGTTAGACATGCCTCGTCTCCTCTGCTATAGGCTGCAAAAGAGAAACCCAACTCCCGAAAGTGGGTGAGTGCAGCAAAGAGTCGTAGAAGTTGGAATATTCTCAAAACCAAGTGAAACAAAACACAAGGTATGGCAGGCACGAGCGAGGACACGGATGAGATAGCAGACCCAACTTGGAAGTCATCGCCACCGTTATCTAAGTTTCCATGAGCAGGATAGCAGAGCATAGCTGATGCAAGGTGGGAAGGACCGTGGGAAGCAAGATCCAAGAGAAAGGGATGAATAAACCCTTTCTAATCTACTAGAAAAATACTTAGCAAAAGCAGGCGTGAGACTACATGTGCAGAGAGGCAAATCAGTGCAGGTGTTCCCTGGTGCTCTTTTGCTGGCTCCTGGTTGCTTCCTAGAAGCAGAACTTTATCAGCTTTGGATGTATTTGCCTTTACTGATATGCTTGGAAGGCATGTCTTCCCATAAACTCATAGATTAAAAAGATTTAAAATGGGTTCCCAGAAGAATCCTTTGTGGATCCAGTGAGAACCATTTTTGTTTCTAATGAGAAACCTTCTTGTTATCTATAGGACCCTTTCTGCATGACTGTTTTACTTCAGTCATGCGAGTAGGGTCCTCCTAAATGGTTCTCCTGTAGGAACAGCCAAAGAACTAGATAATTTTAAAACTGGCAGTGGTTACGGTAAACCAGGTGGTAGGCTATAGTAAAAACACTGCAAACTAGGGCTCTCTAAGCAGATTCACTCAGACAAACACAGGTAAATATAATCAGAAACGTTTACCACAAACACATAGGGAGCTGTATCTCAGCTTTTCCAAAAAATGTGTAATTTATTTATTTGGTGATGTGATAAAGAGGTGTTTGAGCTATGGCTTAGTGACAAAAAAAGACAGAATAGATTATGGTGGGAGGGAGATAAGATAGTTGTTTGCCAAATAACTACCAAATAACACTTAAACAGAAGAGAATAGATTAGATGTCAGGGAGAATGATTTCACTTGGGTAATATTTTATTCACTCGTTAGATCTTCAAAACTATTTTTCATAATAAATGTCCACTTCATGTTCTTCAAAGAACTGTAACAATAAAAATAAAAAGTAAAATACTGTAGAAAAATTGTACATATATAAAATAAAAAGGCTAAATGAACACTTAGACCACAGTTGACTGCTTCTCCTTTACCTTAGAAAGTGAGAGGAAGAGGAAAGTTAGATTAGAGGGAACAGGGAGGAAGAAGGATAAAGGAGAAATCAAGATTATGAGACAGGGAATACATTGGTTACATATTTCCCTCTTATTTTTAGGTTGAAATACTACTTTATCTTTAATGCTTTATATCCCGCCCCAGTCTAATTCCCATGCATGTGATTGGTTGTCAATATTGCTTGGATGACCCAGGGGGGATTATGTTTGTTGATAGCAGATAGAAATACAACAAGCAGATCAGATAAAGAGTGACCCTGGTACCTGCTCTGGACAGAGTATTTATATCTGCTTTCTCTGTGCCACAAAAAGTACACTCTATTTTTTTAAGTGCACTACCATTTATTAAAGCCATTTAGGATTAGTGAGATTGGACTCTTAAGTAAGAACATTATTAGAGGAATACGGTGACATTTGAGAACCATACACAGTCTTACTGAGTCTCCCCCTCAACCCTATCTGCAGAGCCCACCCTCTTTTCCACTCCGGCCGAACTGGGATTGATCACCTGGACAATGGGCGGGTCAATCAACCAATGATGTGAAGACATTGAATAGACAGAGGGCAAATGAAAAAAAAGCAAATCAAATTGTCTTTGCTAATGGCATCATGAACAGCTCTAACGCTATAGAAACACATGATAACACTTAATATTCTGTTTTTGATTATTTTACAGACATTTTTTTAAATATAAAACGTTCATTAGAGCAGGTCTAGTGTCTATAGGTCAGGCTGTGATACAGAGTTAAACCTGCGGCAGAAGGCCTTTTCCCCAGGGTTACTCGCTAAACCGCACCCTGGTCACACCCTGGTCACAAACACACCACCCTGAAGCTTGCTCACACTGGTCTCTATGTGCTGTGTTGAAGGTCAGAAGAAGAGTAGCTGTCCTGTCTTATTAATGACAGCTTCTATATGACTATTTCTATGTCATGTATGTACCCTGTTGTTATGTCACGTCTGTATGTCACTATTGCACCTGGTATTAATTGAAATGTGGGTAAATCAGATGGTAGGTTATGGTAAACCAGGTCAAAGGCTTTGGTACAACAGGTGGTAAAATATGGTGTACCAGGTGGTAGGTTATGGTAAACCAAGTTGTAGGCTATGGTAAACAAGGTGGTAGGTTATTCTACACAAGGTGGAAGTTTATTATAAACCAGGTGATAAACTATGGTGAACCATGTTGTAGGCCAACATACCAACAAGTTGGTAAACTCTGGTAAACCAGGTGGTAGGTTATTTTAAAGCAGTTGGTAAGCTCTGGAAAAACACAGATGGTAGGATATTTTAAACCAGGTGGTAAACTCTGGTAAACCAGGTGGTAGGTTATTTAAAACAGGTGGTAAACTCTGGTAAACCAGGTGGTAGGTTATATCTGTGGTGGTTTTAGGAGTAACCCCAGTTGTCTCTGCTCTGTGGGAAACACATGGAGTTAGATTATTCAACGTGCAACAATTTCCCCAAAGTCTAAACTGCCCACATGTTCATCATCATTCTTCTTTTTATTCATCCTCATCATAATTATCACAGATATCATCACCCAGTCAGCGATACACTCTGGTGGTGAAGCTCCCAGGGTGTTGTAAGAGGTGTGTGTGTGTATATGTGTGTAGGTAGGTAGGTAGTTCACGTGTCTCTGATCTTCTTCAGAATTAAAGTCTCTAGTTTTCAGTCTTCACGGGCTGATGTAACGTAACAATGCTGTATGGTGGGCATTTCAAAAGAAACGTCCAAGAACACTTCGAACACAGGTCCTTCAACTTACACCCCCTATCCAGCCCGCCAGCGATGCAGCATACAGAGTCACCATGGAAACCCTGGTGGGTGTAGCTCTACCAGTTGCTGTGGTAACGTCCAACCTGCTGGCTAGTGGGCTAACTGTAACCCTAAACCCATTGCACAAAACAGCAGCTTTACACCCCATGGTGACTGGGAGGTTATTTTGAAAGTGTTTATCTGCCACCCCCCACTTCTCAGTGCACACAAGTTTGTACCAGACAGAGGCAGGGTGACTGCTCATTTTAAACGACGGTTCAGTAGTTCTACTCGGGTTCTATACTGTTGTCCTGGTGTCATGGTATGTCTGTCTGTTATGGTTGAACACAGACTGGCCTCATACATAGAGAAATGCTGTAGTTAGTGTCTGGTACTGTACAGCAGGGGGGGCTGCCTTAATGACAGTCACTGTGTGTGTGTGTGTGTGTCAGAGCATGTCCTCCCATACATGTGTGTTGGTGTAAATGTGTATACAGTATATATGTGTATATATATAAATGGAATGAGGCCTTTTCCTCCCGCTCACACGTAATACTCCTTGTCTTTGTTCTTTTTGTTCTTTGAGATCTTGGCGATCCCAAGCGGCTTGTCCTTGGCGCTGCCATTGGGCTGAGTGGCCGAGTTGCTGATGTAGTTGCGGCTCTCGTCCACGTGGTACGAGCCCTCGTCGCGGTTGCGGTACTTGTACATGGCATACAGCAGGATGAGGATGCAGAGGGCGGCCGCCGCCACGATGCCCACCACCATGCCCGTGGTGCTGCTGGACTCCCTCACCACCTCCGACGTTCCTGGGAACTTGACCTCTGGCAAAGGAGGGTGGGCTGCTGGTGGGAAAAGGGAGAACCAAGCAGTCTTAGTCCAACACTTTCACAAGGCTGCCAGCACCATCTGTAGGTTCAGTCTGGCTACTATTAATATTCATCAAATTGAAATAGGGCAGTACTCCTTCATTTTGCACTGCAGAGTAGAGTACAGCAGTTCAGCAAATGTTTGATACATATAGTTAGAGCATACCGTCAGTCTGGCTAGGGGGCTAGGTCAACCTTCTGGAAGGGTTATTGTGTGTTATTTACCTTTCAGGTAAACATTCTGTTGCACAATAACCCTTCCAGAAGGTTGACCTAGCCTCCTAGCCAGACTAACGGTATGCTCTAACTGTGTTGTAGTTATTACCAGAGCTGGGATCACAGGGGTCAATGTCCTCATCATCGCTGGGACACTCAGCCGACGCCACCAGCAAGTCGTCTGTCGACTGGGGAGAAGAGAATATGTTATTGAACACGCGCGAATGCTTTTCAGCTATGTGTTTAACACCTGAGCATTTTATGTACGTTTCGGGAATGTTTTAAGTTTTCCGACAGCGCATTTCATTCTGCAATTAGAACACACGTGGCAAACCAAACAACACATTTTGATTTCCAGAACTTCTGATGCATTGCCGCGCAGCCCCCTTGATCAACACACACACACACACGCTGCTCTGAGTCCTGGCAAGTGGCCAAACGATGAAGAGAGAAAGGTGGAGAGAGCAGCAGCGAAGTGAGAAGAGAGTGTAAGAGAGGAGGATGGAGGTGTTAGTTACCAGCTGTGATCTAATCACATCTCCTCCTCATTCCTCCCTCACTGTCTTTCTCTCTATCACATTCCTTTCTTCTCCCTTTCTACATAATCCAACGTCTCCTTGATATTTTTATCTGCTGCCATTTCGTCCGTTCCTTACCAGTGTTCATTCTTGTATTATTGCGTTAGTGTTTATTATTATTAATACGCTTATTTCATTCTGTTACTAAGGCAGGTGGAATAGTGAACAAGCACTGTTATAGCAGCACTTTTTAACTGGCACAACTGACGCTCAAACTGATTCTGATATATTCCTCTGTGTATTCTGGTCCAGCTATGCACTGCCGGCAGATATCTAAGGGCAGAATGGTATAATCTATAATTAGGTGTCCAGCATGAAAACATGTCCCTTGATCTCCACGTCCAAGCAGCTACATAAGTTCACCAAAGTCTCTCCCTTCCCTTGACAACTCTCTCTACTTCCTCTCCTCCTCTTTTTCTCTCCCCGGCACTGGCCTATCTCGTCTCATGTGCTCCCTCCTGTTGCCATGGCAACCCTAAGTATAGGCAGTTAAAATGAAGGGATAAAAAGGGAATGTTTCACTGAGAGCTCTGCAACACTAACACCACCAGACAGATGGGGGGGGGGAGTGAGAGAGAGAGAGAGAGAGTGAGGACCAGGGCGGATGGAGATGGAGAGTTAAAAAGAACAGAAAGAACAAGAGGCATGCCGTGATGGAGTGGAGAGAGATGCAAGGAAATGATAAGGAAACTAAAGGAGTCATCAAAGTGTTGCAAGCTAACGAAAAAAGTGTGCATATCGATAAGCTCGATTTAAATGTGGCCTGTTTTGACTTTACAGCAGAGAAACGCAAGTCTGCATGAGCAAGTGTCTTAAAAGCCACAGTGAGAGTCAGCGGAGAATAAAGATGGGAGCGTGATGCATTGCAGTAGTCATAACTAACCTTCGTACGGAGACAGGAGAACAAAGCAATCCCAAATATAGAACAGGTCTAGAACCCAGAAGAAAACATCACAAAATATAAAACATTTTGTTCTAAGAGATGCTGCACTACACAAGCTAGGTCATTAACACTTTCCTTTTAGCAAATGAACCAATCTGAATTCCCAGGAGAAAAGTAAACAACATTGTCTACTGGAAGGCTGCCCATAGCCTCATCTACCTGGACATCATTGTTCAATAGTGTCTATGAACAGTTTCTCTAGATTAATGTAAAACCATCTATTTTTACTGCATCCGGACGTTGAAAACAAAAAGTTGCATTTACAGCTTTAAATCACCATTAAAATGTAAGTGAAAGACACTAACAATTCAATCGATTCGAATGCAAACGTCACCTCAGCCGACCTCTACTCTACTCACTTGCCGAACAGCAGACCTGTCAATCAATCCACAACTGTCAATTAAAAGTGAGCCAAGTCCGTTCTAGTGTTCCACTCACATTTAGAACAAGGCATGCCAACCTTTTACTTTACCAGCATCTCACTATATCTCTGCTACACACTTATCTGTACTATAGTTTGTCTAGAATCCAGCGCAGACAGATAAGGACAGCAGGAGAAACACACAAAGAGGGAGAGAGAAAAGTCAACAGACAGATACCACATATAAATACGGCGAAAGATGCAATCGTGCTGAAGGAGTAAAATCAGTACCTGAGCAGCCGAACAATGCCAGCGAGCATCCATGCCTGCCTGACTACCAAACTCACACATAACACACAAACGCACATCCACTTACATACTCTTTACAAACACAGATTTTTCACTATCTTCAGAAACACACACACACTGTTCTACTGCTTCTGCCGTACATCCATTGTTCTAATTCTAACGCACACACACACACTCCTCTAGCTGTAGCTCTGTCAGTGCGTCGAGATGAGAAGAGGAACTACTCTGCAGATCTACTGATACACAAACTACATATCGCTGCTGAGAGAGAGAGAGAGAGAGAGAGAGAGAGAGAGAGAGAGAGAGAGAGAGAGCGAAGGGTCTACATTTGCCGTTACCCATAAACATGGACGCTCTCACATGCACTATTTTGCATGCATTATTAATAACTCTGCCTGCGTGTGAAAGGAGCTTACTTAACTAACTCAGCGCTGCAGGAAGAAACACACATGCTAGAACCGCAAAAGCACACAATCACAAAATCGAAACCATCATAAAGTGGTTTCACTGCTGCACCCTCTGATGCAACTGAGTGTAACTAAATACAGTCTTAAAAGACACGTCCACATATATTTGTCTGTCCATTAACACTTAATGAGGACAGCTTGGTTGCTAGGTAACCCACGCATCCATTTAGATTTCCTTATTAAAATACCATCTCAATGCAACACGCACACACATTCATTGCTGAATCCTAATAAATTAACACACACACAGTGCTGGTATAAATGATCTCTGACCTAGTTCCTGTCCCAGTCTAATAACTCACCTGCACTGCTCTCTAATATATATCAATCAAAGGAGAAATCTTTACCAAACAGTTTGAGTGGGATTAATAGAGAAATCTTGTCAGTTAGGTGTTACTCATACAGTAAATGAGACTGCTAAACACACCATGTCAAAAAGGAGACCTCGGAGGTCTTCAGGAAGATGTTGGGATGGCATATATCTCAAAACAAATTTAAATTTCAACTGTCCCTCGTGAGGCCATGGTGAGAATATGTTACAAATAGAAAGCATTTAACTTGATGGTAACTCGGCCTAGAAGTGGATGCTCTTCCAACAAGAAGTCTAAAGTTGACCATTTTGGGCACAAACAAAATCCCAACTTTTTGTGAATATCCAACGCTGCCTTCCACCCAAAGAACCTTTCAACCGACAAGTATGATGGTGGAAATGTCAAGATGTGGGGCTGCTTTTCCTCCTCTGGACCCAGATGAAGAACATCATTAAGGGAATCCTAAATCCTGAGGTATAAAAGAAGATTCTTGAACAGAACGTCAGGCTACCAGTCAAAGAAATATAAAAATAATGACTCAAAGTATTTAAGCAAATCTACCAAATCTACCATAGTCCAATCCAAATGCTGTGGTACGACGTGAAGCAGTATATGCCAGAAATCTTTAACTCAATTAAAGCTTAGTTTCATGTGACTTCATAGACTTTTTCATATTTGCCTAGGGCAGGGATGCTCATTCCTGATCCCGCGAGCCACCATTTCATAGGTTTTCACTACTGTGTGTTAGTTATGATTAGAGTCACCATGCTAAATTTGGATTGGTACGAAAACCCTAATAAAAAAAATGAACTGATGGCGGGTCGCGGGAGCAGAAATAATTATGCCTGACCTAGGTCAAGGTCATTTTATTTGTATAGCGCATTTACAACAGCCACAAACATTGTGTTATAATAAATATTTCTGTGAACAGAAGTTGACCTGACCTCTACATGGTACAAAGTGAAACATGACCTGCTGCACATGGAATACTATTTAGTTGCATTCTCCATCATTCTAAAATATTAAACAAATGTGAACATGGCATGTGAAAAAGTTTGGTTACCCTGTCACATCCCGAAAAATTATTCTGGCAGTTTTGGCTGAAATCTTTCTTGATCTGCCTGAACTTGACTTGGTATCGAGAGAGCCCCTAATCTTCCACTTCTTAAGTGATTGAACAGTACTGACTGGCATTTGCAAGGCTTTGGATATCTTTTTAAATCTTTTTCCAACTTTATGCAATTCTAGTACCTTATTATGCAGGTCTTTTGACAGTTCTTTTCTGCTCCCCATGACTCAGTATCTAGCCTGCTCAGTGCATCCACGTGAGCGCTTACACACTCATTGACAATATATACACAGACACTAATTGCAATTTAAAATGCCACTGGTGATACGTCTGAAAGTGGCCTTGTCTTATATTCAGGGTGTATATTTTTTAATGGCATTACACATCCACAAGCACAAATGGCGCTACAATTCTGTAAAACAAGTGTCCCTTCCTAACTGAAGTGCACATCAATCACAACTAGCTTACAGTACAGCAAAATGAAAGACAGATAGACACTGATCGTCTCGAGCAAAGTGGCTCAAAAGTAGGTCAAGTTAACCAACAACTTAGGAGAAGTTATGATACAAATTTCAAGACCGTGGTGATAAATGACTATGACTCTTTTTTCACTATGAAATAGATCCAAATTGGTACTAGAAATACCAAATGACTGCAGTTTATTTTCTATATATTTATCATAAATAGTCATGAATTTACAAATGTTACTTAAATGTGACAATTTTCTTTAAAATATATTGATAACATTATTTTATTTAAAATGTTTTATGTTAAAAAACATCATTATTTTCAAATAAAATGTATTTATAAAAAACAAGATTTGGTCTTTAAAAAGTACTGGAATTTTTCAAAAAATGTGTGATGAAAAGGGGGAGCGTTGTTTTATAATCAGGGTCATCTTATATTCGGACAAATACGTTAATGGCTTCATAGAATCACTATCCTAACATAACAGTCAGATTTTTTTGCATAATCAGTCATATTGTCAAAATCAATGTAGAAATTTCACAATTTCTGCCAGGGTATGCAAACTTATGAACACAACTGTATATAGACTGTGGAAGCATTTGCTCAAATATGTGAATTAATGATATGCGTTGTGCCTGTTTTCTTTTGTTATTGTCATTGATTATTTGAACGAATTACGATTGGGCGAAGGCAGTTCTTAAACATTTAGTCAGAATTTAACCAATGAGAAATAGAAGAAAGGGGTTTGTTTCATTAGAGGGTGCTTTCGCAAAACATAGATCACGATTGGTTCAATTCAAATTAGAGAGATCCATTATAGAGAGATCCAACATCTTCAAAGCCCCCTTTTCAGACACTAAAATAGGACATTGAGTCAGGTGTCAGCCAGGCTAACAGAACTCTACCAGCTCTGAAATATTCTTGGGTCTCCTTGCATGCATTGCATGATTGAGATGCTGAATGTTTTAATGATGTTTTAGAAAAGGTTTCATTCTGCCAACTCATGTCTGTCAGATATTTTTCTTGGTCTTGTTTGACTTAAACTGTTCCATTTAACATCAATTTTTTCACAATGTTTCAGAAAATTTGTAGCTGGATGCATTTGGATTGTTTTTTAGTAATTAGTTGATCGGTTTTGTGAAAGTCAATTAATTGACTGTTCATTTTTAAGTCCTCAGAAATCTGCCTATAGGAGCTCATGGTTGTTGAAACCAGACAGAACAATCATCACTGTTTAAATGAACAGAATATATAGAGTTACCATACTTTAATAGTTATAGTTAAACACTGTCATAGTTATAGTTAAACACTGATATTGACTTTACATGACTAATTGACGGTCTCAATCAACATTTTTGGAAAAATAAAGAGTAAGTCCAAATTTGGACAAATGTACTGTATATTATAAAGCCGTTATAACAACAGTAGTTGTCACAAAGTGCTTTGAGAGATACCTGGCCAAAAACCCTAAAGAGCAAGCAACAACATTTTAATTTTAAATCATAATCCTATATTAAGTGTTGCAGGAAGTTGGCAGGTTTCACTTGAGTTCAGGTCAACTTATTTTCACAGAATGATTAATTGTAGCACATTTTCTTTCCAGGGATGCCAATCTATTTATCAGATTTTCCCTGATTAATATTGGTAGATTAATTATCTCTAGCCACTTTGTCTTAATTTGCCTTTTCCTATTACTGAAGAAACCTACCTTATTAATTTGTTCCCGATTTATTGGATGTGGGAATAATTTAAAGATGCACTATGAACAGTAACTTTACATATATTTGTCTGGGAAGGACGAATTTCAAGTAGATTACAGAAGAAATATATACAGCTCCGGAAGAAATAGAGACCACTGCAAAATCATCATTGTATCTGGTTTTACTATTGATAGGTATGTGTTTTGGCAAAATTAACTCCTGGAGCACAAATTCATGCGGTTCGGCTTTGTTTGATGGCTTGTGACTATCCGTCTTCCTCTTGATCAAATTCGAGAAGTTTTCATTGGGGTTTAAGAAACATTTGCAGAGATCTCTTATTTATTCCAGAGTTGTATGTTTTTCTAGAACACAGGAACAATATAACCAATTTCCCCAAATACTTTTTTCATTTTGTCCATAAGATGCATTGCTTGCTTGTTAGACATTGTTTAATAAAGACTGAAGTATTAAGTTGTGTGGTGACATTTATCCAAGCTGGCCAGAAATCCATCAGAACCTGAGCGCCATTCTAATCACATTTCCGCTTAATCTTCAGCTAAAGGACAATACATTCAACAGCAAATGATTCAGTGTTGGACCAAATACCAAATAGGTTTTTTCCAAAGTGGCCTAACATAACAGTAATTCTACTTGGCCGTCGGAGATGGTAGAACTATGAGATCAGAGAGCAGTAACCCTCTATTTACATTTTATATGTTACAGATGATTGTCAGTTACAATGCCCTCCACAAATATTGGGACTGTAAAGTCAATATTTCTATTTCTGCTTTTCACTCAAAGCATATGAACATACGATTTAAAGATGAATATGAGGCAAGAGTACAGTTACCTTTCATTTCTTGCTGTCCAGTACATGTCCAAAAGAATGTGGACGACCCTACTAAATATTTACGTCAGGAGTTTAAGCCACACCCATTGCTCACAGGTGCATAACATCCAAGACATATCCATGAAATCTCCATTAGACCAACATTGGCATTACAATGGGTCGCACTGTAGAGCTCAGTGACTTAAACACTTAAACTAAATGTGGCACTGTCATAGTACTGTATGCTAACTTTGCCACAAGTTAGTTTAATCCATAGAAATGGAGTGTATAGAAAGGCCATTCCAATTCAAATCAATGTAGAAGAATGGTTAGAGCGGCAGCCATTTTTATGTGTACCATTCCATTGCAAAGATTTAGCGGCCTACTTCCGCATTAAACCGATTTGTGTGTTGTCTCCATGACAACTAACAACAATTACCATTTTGTTGTGTACTAATTGAATGACCACGCCAAGCAGTTCAATGGCCTTTCTATCCATTCAATTTCTATGGTGTAATCATTTCACCATTGGACTCCAGGAGACCGCTACCTACCAGAATGCATACAGGCTACAGTAAAGTTTGGTGGAGGAGGGATAATGGTATGAGGATGAGCCCCTTAGCTCCAGGGAAGGGTCAACTTAATGCTACAGGAAGACATTTTAGACAATTGTGTGTGTGTGTGGTCCTGTGTAATGTGTTAGTGTGTACAAAGTGTGTGTACAAAATGTGTGTCTTTGCCCTGTAGGTGTGGACAGCGTTGTTGTACTATGGCTATGTGGGCTGTGGGAGACACCTGTTTGTAGACTTCAGGACATTCATCGTTGGGTGGAGGCTCAGAGGGGTGTGGGGGTGAAACTTTCCTATACCAAAGAATCTCCTAAATATCCTAAACACAGTGCCACCCTCAGGTACTACTGCACTACTACACCTGCCACTTGCACCAAGTCTATGGAATTGTGGGAGACTATAATACACTGCTTAAAAGTGTGTGGACACCCCTACTAATGGTGGAGGGGGGATAATGGTCTGGAGCTGTTTTTCAGGGTTTGGGCTAGACCTCTTAGATCAAGTGAAAGATCATTTTACAACTTAATACTAAAGACCTTTTAGACAATTGGGTGATTCTTATTTATGGCAACAGTTTGGGAAAAGGCCCTTTCCTGTTCCAGCATGACTGTGTCCCTTTGCACAAAGTGTGGTCAATGAAGACAGTCTGATGGGTTTGGTGTGGAGGAACTTTAGTGTCCTGCGAAGAGCCCTGACCTCAACCCCATTAAACAACTTTGAGATGAAATGGATCAGCGACTGCGAGCCAGACATTCCAACATCAGTGTCCAGTTCCAAAGTTTTGTGGAAATTCTTCATAGAAGAGTGGAGGATATTATAGCCAAAAAGGGGGCCAAATCCATATTAATGTTCATGGTTTTGTACTATTTGTATTTTTATTATTTTAATTTTCCTCCCCTCCCAATTCCCACTAACCCTGCCTTGTCGGCAGCTCCGCAACTCCTTGGACAGATCTGTAGGATGGCGAGGTGCGCGCACATGGTTCATCCAACCACATGTCGCCCAGCCCCCGATTCTTTTTGAACTGCTCATCCAACACAGAAGCATTTAGTCAGATCATGTATGGGATGATTGCATTGAACTATACTTTTGAGATTGAATTTACAGGAGCCTGATCTGCATACAAGGAGTCACTGGATCAGTGTGGCTGATTTATTTATCCCAAATTCCGGGCAGCACTAGGCCAATTTGCGCTGCCTTGTGCAGGAGGTCCGGAGAAATTCAGAGAACCCATAGTCTGGCTTGAACCACTGACTATCATGACGTAGACTGTCCTGCAATGCAGCGACTTAGCCCAATACGCCATGCGGATCCGATGTCCATGGTTTTCTAATGGGATGTCCAACAAGCCCATATGGGTGTGATGGTCAGGTGTCCACATTTTCTGGGCCAAATGTTATACGAACTAAGCAAACACAGTATGGGCCCTATCTTGCAAACGGCACAACGCAGCGCAAAGCCGAACGCAAGTGTCTTTGCTAGTTTAAGACAGACGCAGTTCTCAATTTCCCATCCGGCGCCCGCGTCGTTTCAATAGCAAATGCACCTGACCCATATTTGCACCCATGGCCGTGCTGGTCTAACAGGGAAGTGTGTTCAGGATAATTCTGGGTGTATTGCTATCTAGAGGCATAGGAAAGTGATCGCGCCATTGACCAACAAAAATCTGGTCTAAAGTCAATGGCGCAGCGCGTCATAGTTATTTTAACAGCAAATTAGTCAAATGCACCTAGGCGTATGCACAGCACGTGCACACTATGCTTGTTACAGACACACAGGGAAACACAGCAGCACAAAAACATGCAAAAGATTACAAATAAAAAATATTACGGTGCAAATCCAACATCATAATAGCAATGCACGAAAGGTACAAACTCGCCTGGCTCTTAAAGGGAATGGGAGATGAATCTCTGATTGGTTTATTGCATATTACGCCCAAAACACACCTATGAATGAATGAATACACTTAGTACAACCCTTTTAGACCATGCGCACAGCACATGGACCCTTTATTCAGCTGTCAAACTAGCAAAAGTGGATTTGGACACGCCCAAAGCGCACTTGCGCCATGCGCTTCATGCTGTGCGCTGTCTTTAAAATAAGTAATAATTAATTTCATGATTTATTTTATAAATAAAACAGGTCCCTGCTGTTTAAAAAAATATATCTATTAAGGCCAAATTTGTGATTAATCAGAGATTAACTACAGAAGATAATGTGATTAATCACCAAAAAGAATGAAATTGTTTGACAGCACTAATATACACTCATTACTGTAGGTACACATGTTCAACTTCTTGTTGACACAAATATCTAATCAGCCAATCACGCGGCAGCAGGTTAATGCATTTTGGAATATGGACATGGTCAGGACGATCTGCTGAAGTTCAAACCAATTATCAGAATGGGGAAGAAAGGTTATTTAAGTGATTCAAATCATCAAAATGTTTGTTGGTGCCAGACAGGCTTGTTTGTGCATTTCAGAAAGTGCTGATCTACTGGGATTGTCCCGCCCAACCATCTCTAGGGTTTAAAGAGAATAGTCTGAAAAAGAGAAAATATCCAGTGAGGTCAGAGGAGAATGGCCAGACTGGATTGGGCTGATAGAAAGGCAACAATAACTCAAATAAACACTTGTTACAATCAAGGTCTACAGTAGAGCATCTCTGAATGCACAATACCCACATGGAAAGCTCATGCAAAAAAGATATGTACATACATTTATAGGATTCCTCAACATCTATGTACATATGTGTCCTGAATATGTTCATGAAATATGTAACTTGCACTTTTCATAATATCGTAATAGATTGCATATTATATATTTTAACATGTGATATTATATGTTAAGGTAATGAAATATATGAATATGCAGTATTTTAAGCATTTTTCATCAACACATCATGGAATGAACCAATTTTTTCATGAGAATATTTTTGTTATTGTGAGTTTATAACTATTGTTGGCAATGGAGCATAGCAAAAATGACCACCAGTTTAGGCCATATTGCATTACATTAACTACTGTGAAAGACAATTATTATATTATACAAACAAGAATCTAAATCTTTAAATTGTACAATATATATTAGCATAATTTTAATAAAATGCATTGTTAGCAAAGAAACACCTGGGTATGATCAGTCATCTTCATTTAATAAGGATCTTTATTCACAGTATCATACTGCCATTGTATCACAATCTACTGGAATGTTTACTAAATACACCAAGGTTTTGACTTTAGTCATTGTCAAGCAGCATATAGCACCTTTTTCAATTTCAGTATAATGATCCACTTTGTACTCAAAGTTTACATTTCAAAAGAGACCTATTATGAAAACAACATGAATGCTATTCCTCTGCAAAAGTACTTCAAAGAAACGACTATAATAGAATAAACACATGACAGGAAACAATACAAATGCAGATGTACAGTGCCTTGCGAAAGTATTCGGCCCCCTTGAACTTTTCTACCTTATGCCACATTTCAGGCTTCAAACATAAAGATATAAAACTGTAATTTTTAGTGAAGAATCAACAACAAGTGGGACACAATCATAAAGTGGAATGAAATTTATTGGATATTTCAAACTTTTTTAACAAATAAAAACTGAAAAAATTGTATTTTTTGGTAATAAGTTAATACTTTGTAGTGCCACCTTTTGCTGCGATTACAGCTGTAAGTTGCTTGGGGTATGTCTCTACCAGTTTTGCACATCGAGAGACTGACATTTTTGCCCATTCCTCCTTGCAAAACAGCTCGAGCTCAGTGAGGTTGGATGGAGAGCGTTTGTGAACAGCAGTTTTTAGTTCTTTCCACAGATTCATGATTGGATTCAGGTCTGGACTTTGACTTGGCCATTCTAACACCTGGATATGTTTATTTGTAAACCATTCCATTGTAGATTTTGCTTTATGTTTTGGATCATTGTCTTGTTGGAAGACAAATCTCCGTCCCAGTCTCAGGTCTTTTGCAGACTCCAGGTTTTCTTCCAGAATGGCCCTGTATTTGGCTCCATCCATCTTCCCATCAATTTTAGCCATCTTCCCTGTCCCTGCTGAAGAAAAGCAGGCCCAAACTATGATGCTGCCACCACCATGTTTGACAGTGGGGATGGTGTGTTCAGGGTGATGAGCTGTGTTGCTTTTACGCCAAACATAACATTTTGCATTGTTGCCAAAAAGTTCGATTTTGGTTTCATCTGACCAGAGCACCTTCTTCCACTTGTTTGGTGTGTCTCCCAGGTGGCTTGTGGCAAACTTTAAACAACACTTTTTATGGATATCTTTCAGAAATGGCTTTCTTCTTGCCACTCTTCCATAAAGGCCAGATTTGTGCAGTATACGACTGATTGTTGTCCTATGGACAGACTCGCCCACCTC
>JACXGM010016948.1:0-20089 GCA_016801145.1 Umbra pygmaea
TGTGCTGTTATATTGGAATGGTCTCAGATTTCTTGCTCTGTCTTTTCCAACATTATTAGATGTTACTGGAGAAGACTCCGTGCTGTTATATCAGATGTTACTGGAGAAGACTCTGTGCTGTTATATTAGATGTTACTGGAGAAGACTCTGTGCTGTTATATTAGATGTTACTGGAGAAGACTCCGTGCTGTTATATCAGATGTTACTGGAGAAGACTCTGTGCTGTTATATTGGCAAAGGGAGGTTGTACAAAGTGCAGAGGTGCCAATAATCGTGACACACATGTTTTTGTTAGAAATAATTATTTCTTGAATTTCTCTCTCAATAAATATACTTTGCAATAAAGGTTGGATGTTTGTGATTTTTTATTATGACATTACGCCAATTCACCAAAAATGCATTTTTACTAACCGTTTTTTGCTCATTTGACTAGGGTTGCTAATAGTCGTGGAGGGCACTGTATATATCTACAGTATATGTACAGTGTAATGTATATAATACACTGTAATGTACAGTATAATGTAAACAGCATTATAATGTGACATTTTTTCAAAGCGTTTAAGTTGTGGGATATGCAGGATATCTACAGAATGTGAACAGGTATATATAAGGTATATTGTAGCAGGATAGTAATCAGAGACCAGACAAATGCATGAGGTTAGCCAGCCGAGGCAGTGGTTTACTTAATCAGGATTATAAAACAGTATAACTCAAATATTCGTTAACATTTAAATAAAAGTCCCACATTTATCTAACAGGTGGGGGATGCTTGGTAATTTACACGCCACCGGCCGGCCTCACAACAGCGTCCTGTTGCAGCAGAGAGGTTTTTTCCCTTCTCTCTTGCTCTTTTCTTCCATTTTAGTCCTCTTCAGTATGTGGTGTTGTGGAGAGAAAGACAAACTGGACCGTAAAAGAGAAAACACAGAAAACAGGGTGTTGGTTTCCGTGACAGCTCACTTCTTAATAGCGTTCCTCTACTTTATATGGAGCTCTATAAAGTGTGTGGTTGCTAACAGCTGGGGAGGACGGGTGTGTCTCAGTCTACTGAGCCCTGTTCTCATGGACTGCAGATCAGAACTCCATTGTCCTGGGGCTGTCTGCTGTCTCTAGTGCTGAATTCCTTTGGGCACTGGGGTCTTCCTCAATGGAGCTGTCCAGGGTCCTGAGGCTCTGTTAACATGTGGTGTTACTTTAAGGGGGGTGAAGCGACTATTCCTACCTTCCCCCGTCACAATATATCTATAGTATATGAACCTTATAATGTATGCAATATACTGTAATATAACTATATAATGTAAACAACAGTAAAATGGAAAACATTGAATATGAACAGGGTATCTATATTATATGAACAGTATATCTACAGTATTTGTAGGAGGAATGTGTGCGCTGGTATTTTTCTCCACAAAGTTTGCTGCTTCAGTGTTCTTAGATCTTTTTGTCAGTAGTTACTATGATATACTGAAGTATAATTACAAGTATTCCATAAGTGTCAACGGCTTTTATTGACAATTAAATGTTTTATGCAAAGAGTGAATATTTGCAGTGTTGACCCTTCTTTTTCAAGACCTCTGCAATCCGCCCTGGCATGCTGTCAATTAACTTCTGGGCCACCTCTTGACTGATGACAGCCCATTCTTGCATGATCAATGCTTGGAGTTTTTGTTTGGTAACCTGCCTCTTGAGGATCGACCAGAAGTTTCCAATGGGATTAAGGTCTGGGATGTTTCCTAGCCATGGAGCCAACATTTCGATGTTTTGTTCCCCTAGAGTTCTCCCTTGGTCATCCCTTGATATACCCCCCTCGGCCACTTCATTAGGTACACCTTGCTAGTACCTAGTTGGACCCGCTTTTGCCTTCAGAACTGCTTAAATTCATCATGGCCTAGATTCAACAAGATGCTGGAAATTTTAGATTTTGTCCATATTGATATTATTGCATCACACATTTCCTGCAGATTTGTCGGCTGCGCATCCATGACGAGAATCTCCTACATCATCCCAAACGTTCTCGATTGGATTGAGATCTGGTGACTGTGGAGGTCATTTGAGTACAGTGTACACATTGTCATGTTCAGGAATCCAGATTTAGATGATGTGAGCTTTGTGGCATGGCAGGTTATCCTGCTGGAAGTAGCTACTTGAAGATATGTACACCGTGGTCATAAAGGGATTTACATATTCAGCAAAAATATTCAGGTAGGCTGTGGCATTTAAACGATGCTCAATTGGTACTTAAGGGCCCAATGTGTTCCAAGAAAACATCCCCCAAGCCATCAAACAAGCACCAGCACCAGCCTGAATCATTGATACAAGGCATGATGGATCCAATAATTCATGTTGTTTGCACCAAATTCTGACCCTACCATCTGAATGTCGCAGCAGAAACCGAGACGCATCAGACCAGGCAATATTTATCCCAGTGGTTCTTAAACCTCTGCTCCAGCCTCCACAGACACACCATGTTTTAGTTTTAACCATTAACTAGCACATCTGACTGTCGGACTACATTAATTTGCAAGTGATAGCCAGTTTAGCAAGTGCTAGAGAAAGAAATAATAGAAATGTGTACCATATTTAAAATATTTTATTAGATAGCCCTATAGCTAATTTTTATTAATTTTATTACAAAATATATTTAATTACAATGTGACAAATAGTGAAATAAACAAAGATATAAAAAATAACCTCATTTTCACAACAGTCAAAATAAAATACAATTTTACAAATATTTATTACAAAAATGCATGTTTTTATTGAGTTAATTAAATGTATTGTTGCCAGTGCCATCAGACTACATTTCTGAATTTATTTATATAGCCTATTTTATATATATATATATACTTTACAGATGCAGTCTGTGATTTTTGGAATTAACTAAATATTGCTTTAAACCATTCTGGTCTGGATGTGTAATATGCTGTTCATGTGAAATCAGGTAAAGTGAGTTGTGCTTCGAGTGTTTATCAATTGGGCACATGAGGGTCCCTTTCTAAAAAATCTACATTTTAGGCACTGCTTGTGTATTAAAAAGCACTGCTTAGTGTATGGAAACATCCCATTAAACCACTTTCTCTGTTATTTTAAAAATAACAAGAAATACAGTTTTTACTTTAAAAGCTGGACTCTGAAAGCCATAGTTTTCCTCTCTCTATACTTCCTGCACAGTAGCATTCCCTCGCAGTTTTTCTTCCTTCTTTCAGGCTTTAATTCATTTCACACCTGCTTGAATTGCACAAATCATTCTTCAATGTCACAGTAGTGGAAATACAAATCTGTCTGACCTCGACCAGTCTGAATCAGCACAGCACAGTCTGCGTTTAATTTGGGAGGTGGGAAAGTGGCTTTAGACCACTACATGAAACACTGACACTATTTTTTTTACATTTTTAGATTTTGTTTATATAAAGTGAAAAGTAAGTTGAAAAGTATTTAACCCCCTGACCAATTCTTTCATATTACTGTATTACAAATTGTACTTACAAATGAGTGTTGTTTTATAATATTTTAAAATCTTGACGCCTGAATTATTTTACAATTATGTGTTTCTGTGTGTTTCTGGCTCCAACCTGATGCTAAATTAAGTTGAGATTGTTAATTTGTCTATAGCATATAGAATAGATATAAATTTATGATACAGTTTAGCGACAACAGGCATTTATGGTAAATGTTTTTACAAAATGGTGAAATTTATAAAACACATTTCCCCATCTCAGATATGTGGATTTTATTCACGTCACAAAGTTGTTAGAACTTTGTGACACTCTGACCGATCCTACGAGAAACCAGTACATGCAAAAGGTTCCTAGGTATGTATCGAATGTAAACAAACCGGCATTGGGGGAATACACACTGCTCTCGCCTGCAGTCGGAATGGAAAGGGTTTGATGCAAATTAGCGAGAGTCGGCGTTAAGGGGTTAAAACATGTAAACTAAAAAGGCAATATATATTTTACGTTGGGAAATACTTGTAGGAAAAACCTTTTTCTTGCACAAAGTAATCAACCCTTTGTAGAAGATCCCATTTTAAACAAATGTAAGAAGTTACTCTAATCAGGCAAAATGACCCAACCATTGGCCTTTACCAACATTACATTAGCTGTCACATTTCTAGAGCTCTGCATAACACTGGCCTGTATGGAACAGTGATGAGAAAGACTCAGGTAAGATGAGACCAAGAGAGCTTTTTAGCTAAAACTCAAAGCAGAATGTGTGACAAACTTTACAATGACCACGCTTCGAGACAATCATTTGAGTGAATTATGATAGTGGCAGCATCATCCTTTGGGAATGCTTTTTATCAGCAGGGCCTGTGCACCTTGTTAAAATGAAAGGAAAATGGATGGAGCCAAATAAAAATAAACTGTTTCAGATCCCTCCAATTGCAGCCCACAAGCATCATCCAACCAACCTGAATAACTTCAGCAAATCCACTATGATAAAATTACTCTGAAACTGGGTGCCAAACTGGTAGCTACATACCTAACCAAATTACTTAAAGCTATTATTGCAACAAAACATAGATTTAGAAAATATTAATGCAGAAGGAGTTAAATACTAATGCAAGCAACATACTACATTTAGTATTTATGTATATACTTTTACAAATATTTCCCAACATAATTCCTTTCAATAAATGGGACTTTTTCTATAAATGCCCCCCTGGCACTTCCCTAAGGCCCTTATGGGTGCTTAAACCCACCTGTTGAGAACTGCTGCCCTAAATGAGTCTCCATACCACTGCTTTGAGGTATTAGATTAAACACAAATCCCATCACCGTAACCACTGTACGTTTCATCCAGTGATTTTTCCTTAAAAAAGAAGCTCCTATCAACCTCCCAGCATATGTGGTTGCCATGTATTTCCCATCTAACAGGTAAAAATGTAAATAAAGAGCCAACAGCATAATTAAACGTTACTCTCATTAGCCATGCTGCGGTGGGAACGCGGCTCCAACATAGGTGAGGATTCAGCACCCTTTTCATTCTCTGATATAGGGTGGATAGACACCTTAATATCCAGGGTATTTTCACTGGCTCCATCAACACCATATTTTCTGCTCACTGCTGCTGAATCCTGCTTTTCTGCTGACATCTTGACTTCACAGGACTTATATCGCCCCTCTGAGCTGAGTGCCACTATAGACTGCTGTAGGCAGTTCACCCCCACTGATGGGTTTGCGGTCTCTACAGTCTCCTCTGAAACGGCCTTGCAGCTAAGAATGTGTTGGGGCAGTGGAACGCTGCGGGCCAGCTCCTCCATATGGCGGGCAAACTCTATGGTCTTTAGCTGGGTGACCTTGGCCCACTCCATGGTCTTGGCTGAGGTGATCGTGGGGATGCGTTTGGCAATCTCGTAGGCCTTCTGAAGCTTCTCGACTCCCTCTGTGCGGAACAACTCATTGATTGCCTTCTCTGTCTTCTTCAGGTGACTGCTGACCATGCAGAGCCGTGTGACATTGAGGATCATAGTGATGGTGAAGGCAATGAGACACACAATCACATAGTACAGGCCCAAGCCACTGTTGGTGTAGGCCACACGTAGGGTGACTGTGTAGTTGGACTTCCCCGTCAAGCTGGAGGAGATGCAAGTGTACCGACCTCGGTCTTCAAAACTGACCGTTGTAATATTTAAATCACCCATATAGTGAATATGCCATTTTCCACCTTGAAGAAACAGATCAAAAGTCAATATTGTTTTTCATATTACAATGTAGGACAAGTCATCAAATGTGGTATATGTTTCATGTAGCTTAACTAGAAGTTGACAGATTTAGCTGTGTGTATTACCTCCCTCTTGCTCATTTAGCACATGCCCTTTGGAATTGTACCACTGAACGTTGTCTCGTTTTCCAGTTACGTTGCACTTAATCAGCGTGCTGTCTCCCTCTTTTACCACAATAACATGGAGAGTAGGTAAACTGGCAAGGCTGTGCACAGATAGCAGTGACTGGTTCTGTGTTCTTTCTGTAGTGACCTCATCTGCTTGTCCACAGACAAGGAGTACTGTGATTACAGTGCACATGCAGTTTGTAAGCATCGGGTAACTGTGACTGGTTGACATCTTGGGGAGCAGTGATCTAGTTCACATCAAGGAAAATTCTGTAAAACCTGTAGAACAGGAGTATGAACAAGTGACAAGATACAAGCAATTGCAACTATTCCGTTTTGCATTCACCCACATTTCTAAACATAGTTATTTACATAACGAAATATGAAGTATAAATGTACAAAAAAAGAATTAAAAACAGATTACAAAAATAAAAAAATTATGACCACATTTACAGACGTACCTTTTACTGTAACTATATGCTACGCTAGGTAGGCTACTGTACACCTGTTACTTAGAATAACAATGAACACCGCTGCGGTGAATAATAATGATACAATAATTAGACTTTAACAAATTATAACTATCAACATTGAAAATAATAACCATAAGTACTACAATAGCGAACAGATAGAAACGGAACAAGTAAATTATCGTTGTTAATCTACCTTCGTCATGTGAAACTGAACATTTCCGTGTTCAGCAGTGGGCGTGACCAGCAGACAGCAAATCCTGATGGATAGGATATAGCTGGGGGTATGTGTAAAAAATCTCTGTGCGCTAAATTAAAAATGCAACGCAGTAGCGATGCATGGAAGGTCTGCTCAAGGAGAAATGTTGAGTAGTCAAGTACAGTACCTGCTTAAATAAACACTTGTAAGAAATGTAAAAATATTGTCATTTAAAATGTCAAGGAATTATCTCATGCAAATATTCTTGTTGATATTGTTTTATGTTTTTAGAAAAGATATGATCAGGCCTGTGTTTTTTCAGTGTGGTATTTATTTGCAGAAATGAATACTCTTGAATACTAACTTCATTTTGAATATTTCAATACCCATTCCCATGCCTTTTTTATTATTCTTCTTCACCACCACACATTAAGGACACACAAATAACTGAACTGGTTGTGGAAAAGTTATAGTATAAATGGTTGTGGTTCTTTAGCGAATTCATACAAGATAGGAGTAGAATCAATATGAATGTAATGCATGTACATATGGAATGCATATAATTATATATTGATATTATAATTACAAATGGGCCAAGCCACCAGAACAGCTTCAATACGCCTTTGCATGCATTCCATGCGTAACTGACAACTCCCACGCAGTGATTTAAAGCCACAACAAGTGGATTCACCATCATGGCCTGACCTGCAGCATAAGGAATCACAAGCAATTCAATAGGCTGCGGACACAGATTTAGACAGATTTGTGAACAATATTTGAAAGAAATAGGCCTTTCCTGTACATAGAAAAAGTCTTAGACTCTTTGTGTTTATATTTTTGTTCAGTTTAATTAAGGGACCACTACAAAAAAAATCAGTTTCTCTGGCTTTGTTATTAATTGGTATAGGTTGGGTTAAAATTAACATTTTTGTTTTATTCCATAAATGAATGACAACATTTCTCCCAAGGTTATCTCGATTGGGGCTCAGAACAGAGGGTGAATCCAAACGCAGACAACGGAGTGGTGAGTAACAATAATAATTATGTTTATTGAAGTAATGTATAATGAGAACAGAGATGACTGGAGAAAACAGGCAGGTTCCAATGGAGCAAGGGCTTTGGATTATCGACCCAGGCAGGCACAGAAGCAGGTAGCGAAGTATGGTCAGATGACTGGAGAAGACAGGCAGGTGTCCAAGGGAGCAAGGGCTTCGGATTATCGTCACAGGCAGGTACTGGAAGTGGAGGCACAGAGAACCAGAGTTAGCAAAACAATATTTTTGTAACCATAAGGGCGCAGCACTCAGACTGGCTATATAAAAGGCAAAAAGGAATAAATTGCATAGCACTCAGACTGGCGGGTATAGAGTTCACTCGGGACTTGACGCACTTGATAGTAAAACAATAATCTGGCGAGGACTGATCGCTGTCATCTCCCTAATAAAGGGAGAGCAGCAATCAGCCCAGGTGTGGCAGAGGAACAGGTGCAGGGGATGATCACTGATGGGGACTGGTGCTCGGGAACGGGTGCCTTCATGTGAGTAGGGAAACTGGGAAACCGGGGACTGAAACAGACAAACAAACACAGAACAGACAAGGCACACACACAAGGGAACCAGAAGAGAGGGAAGGCACACAAAAGGGAAGACAGCTCAGGGAGGCGGAACCATGACAAAGTTCCAAAGAAAAATATTATCATTCAGAGCATTTATTTGTAGAAAATGACAACTGGTCAAAATAAAAATAAAAAATCAGTTGTCAGACCTCGAAGAATGTGAAGTGTGACGTGTCAATTGAGTGTGGGCGCCACACTTTGGACATCACATGAACAGCACTCTCATTCCTTGCCTTAGCTGGGTCTTCTATGTCATCACACCCAGCTGGACTGTATTTTGTAATTAGTTGCCTTATTTAAGGACAGCCATAGCCAGGCTAGGGGGGTCTACAATTATGTTTCTGCCTCTAGATTGCTGTCATACTGCCAGATAGCTGCATTTAATTTTGTAGAGTACACCCCTCACATTTTTGTGACTATATGATTATAACCTTTCATGTGACAACACTGATGAAATGACACTTTGCTACAATGTAAAGTAGTGAGTAACAGCTTGTATAACAGTATACATTTTCTGTCCACTCAAATGAACTCAACACACAGCCACTAAGGTCTAAACCACTGGAAACATAAGTGAGCACACCCCTAAGTGAAAATGTACTTCAAACACCTGCTGCCATATAGGAGAGGGGCAGACTGGAGGTAGAGCACTATGAACAGTTTTCAAGAAGAAATGTACACTCCCCTATCCAAGACCTAGGACCAGGGGCGTCGGACTGGGGGTAAAACCAATACTGATTACCAGGGCCCAAGGGGAGAGAGGGCTCTAGAAAAGTCATGAATATATTTTAAATATATAACATGGGGGCCCATCAAAACTGCCTATGCATAGGGCCCAGGATCTTGTGCTACACCCCTGCCTAGGACTCAGCAACCAGCTACTATTGTTGTCCCCTCAGCCCAGATAGCAGTGAGGGGTGTGGCTGGGAAGCCAGTGATCACCAGATGCCACGTAAGAAGCCTACAGTCCAGCCACCGCCCGAGACGCCAGTGGTCCGGCCACTGCCCGAGACGCTAGCAGTCCGGTCACCGCCTGAGACAACAGCAGTCCAGTCCATTGCCAAGAAGCCTACGTCCACATCAACAACGTTATCATCGCATTTCAACTTCTCCGCCCTACAGTCCAGGGGGCACCTACTGCTCCCCTAACCACAACGCCAGTTCCATCATTGCCTTCAGAGGCTATTGGACCCCGCTGGAGGCTCAAAGGGGTACTGGAGAGTAAAAAAGCCCCTGGTCCCCCGGGATCCTTTTTGGGAAGGTGTTATTAGAACTGCGGCTGGCCGGGTGGAGAAAGAAGGGGTCAGGGCGGCATCCAGCCTGTTCTGACAGCGGGTTGCTGCATCACCTCCCAGACAGCAGGTGGTGGCCTCCTCAGCCTCGTGGATGGCCACAGACTACAAGGGAAGCGGGACAGGATATCACCTACCTGGAAGGGGGATTGCATGTCTTTTGACGCCGCATCTCCAGACCAGAATTTAAAAGTTTTGAGAATGCCACTATTTTTTTCTTGTTTACACAGTAAACAGTCTTGTTTACTGTTGAGTGCCATGCAACCCTGGATGGTCCAGATGGATGGTTGGTGGATGGCCACCATGTCCCAATAAGGCTGCGACGTCAGCAAATAGGTGGCGGAGTCATGTTTTGGGCCAGAATCATGGGGAGAGAGCTGGTAGGCCCCTTTGGGTTCCCTGAAGGTGTAAAAATGACCTCGGCAAAGTATATAGAGTTTATAAAGTATATAAAGTATATAGAGTTTCTGACTGACCACTTTCTTCCATGGTACAAAAGGAACCATCATATACTATAGCAAAATCATATTTATGCATGACAATGCACCATCTCATGCTGCAAAGAATACCTCTGTGTCATTGGCTGCTATGGGCGTAAAAGGAGAGAAACTCATGGTGTGGCCCCCATCCTCCCCTGACCTCAACCCTATTGAGAACCTTTGGAGCATCCTCAAGAAAAAGATCTATGAGGGTGGGAGGCAGTTTGCATCAAAACAGTAGCTCGGGGAGGCTATTCTGACATCCTGCAAAGAAATTCAAGCAGAAACTCTCCATAAACTCACAAGTTCAATGGATGCAAGAATTGTGAAGCTAAAATCAAAGAAGGGGTCCTATGTTAACATGTAACTTGTACTGTTAAGATATGTTTGATTGAAATAGCTTTTGATTTCAGTAAATATGACATCCTAATGCTGCAAATTCAACAAATGATCATTTTCAGTTCTTTACAACCTATAAAATGTTTTGAAACTCATTTTGAGTTTTTTACTTTTGAAAAAAAGTTTTCATTGAGTGGTTTGTTCAATGAAATTCGACTTATACCCTAAAGGTTGATGACTTGGAAATTATACTGACTGTCATTTGCAGAGACTATTTAGGTACATCAGTGTAAATATAATTTGCATTATAATTTGGAATGCGGTGTAGAGTCAGACCTAGAAGGAGCATTTGAATTTCAAACTCATTTCAGACATCTATATTTATCATCAGAATTAACATATCTCCATGATTCCCCTCTCACAATCACTGAGCTATTAAAAGAAACAACATACTTTGATCTCCAAATTTACATGGAAGAGCAAGTGAGATAAAATCAAAATCTTTATCTTACAGAGACTAAAAATGCTCGGAGTTCAATTTTAAATGAAATTTGGGCCATCTTGATGCAGCCTGTAGTTGAACCCTAATATCTCTGTGTCGTGCCGCTCCCTAGAGAAGAGCACGGTAAAGCCATATGCTCCAGGATTTAGTGTATTCTCACATTTAAACTAAACAGTTACAATCCTCATTTGGCCCAATTATTTCACAACTGTTTACGATATGACATTCAATGGGAAATCATTGCAAAGATATCTTTAAACATCACCCTATATGCCACTTTTTAACAGGAGTTCAGAGAGACTTCGGTCAGCTCCAGCAATAGGGGAATGCTGGGAAAGAGGAGTGGCTAAGCAGAGAGGGAATGGGTGGACCACGGAACAGAAGGTGGCAGATTATGTGTTGGAGGTTACAGAGAATCAAGTCAAGTTCATTAGGCCTGCAGAAGCATTGGGGAGCATCCCCCCATTGTGTTTTCCTACACCTAGTGTGAACATGATTAATAGTAGGATAGAATCGTGGAGGAGATCAGGAGGTGGTGTGTGGAGAAGTACATGTACAACAGGATTTACTCGTTAAGAATTAGGGAGATATACACTCACCTAAAGGATTATTAGGAACACCATACTAATACTGTGTTTGACCCCCTTTCGCCTTCAGAACTGCCTTAATTCTACGTAACATTGATTCAACAAGGTGCTGAAAGCATTCTTTAGAAATGTTGGCCCATATTGGTTAGGATAGCATCTTGCAGTTGATGGAGATTTGTGGGATGCACATCCAGGGCACGAAGCTCCCGTTCCACCACATCCCAAAGATGCTCTATTGGGTTGAGATCTGGTGACTGTGGGGGCCATTTAAGTACAGTGAACTCGTTGTCATGTTCAAGAAACCAATTTGAAATGATTCGAGCTTTGTGACATTCTGCATTATCCTGCTGAAAGTAGCCATCAGAGGATGGGTACATGGTGGCCATAAAGGGATGGACATGGTCAGAATAAATGCTCAGGTAGGCCGTGGCATTTAAACAATGCCCAATTGGCACTAAGGGGCCTAAAGTGTGCCAAGAAAACATCCCCCAAACCATTACACCACCACCAGCAGCCTGCACAGTGGTAACAAGGCATGATGGATCCATGTTCTTATTCTGTTTACGACAAATTCTGACTCTACCATCTGAATGTCTCAACAGAAATTGAGACCCATCAGACCAGGCAACCTTTTTCCAGTCTTCAACTGTCCAATTTTGGTGTGCTCTTGCAAATTGTAGCCTCTTTTTCCTATTTGTAGTGGAGATGAGTGGTACCTGGTGGGGTCTTCTGCTGTTGTAGCCCATCCGCCTTAAGGTTGGGCGTGTTGTGGCTTCACAAGTGCTTTGCTGCATACCTCGGTTGTAACAAGTGGTTATTTCAGTCAAAGTTGCCCTTCGATCAGCTTGAAGCAGTTGGCCCATTCTCCTCTGACCTCTAGCATCGCCAAGGCCACAGGCCCACAGGACTGCAGCATACTGGATGTTTTTCCCTTTTCACACCATTCTTTGTAAACCCTACAAATTGTTGTGCGTGAAAATCCCAGTAACTGAGCAGATTATGAAATACTCAGACCGGCCCGTCTGGCACCAACAACAATGCCATGCTCACCATTGCTTAAATCACCTTTCTTTCCCAAGAGATTTTCTTGACCAGGACCCCACCCCTAAATGCATTGAAGCAACTGCCATGTGATTGTTTGAGATCATTGCATTAAGGAGAAATTAGAACAGGTGTTCCTAATAATCCTTTAGGTGAGTGTTTATAGAGTGTTCAAAGTATAAGGGTAGTAAAAGAGTGTGGGTAGGGTGTATATCCTGGACTTCAATGTCACATTATGTGACTTAAATGGGTGGAGGAGTTCAGACAACTGAGAGTTGTGGTTTGCTCTGACTCAGCTGCAGGACTGAGCAGTACCGTATAAATAAGTCAGATAGGAGAGTTTTGTTCGTTCAGAGGATGGTGGTATTGTTGGCATTGGAGAGGATTGCAGTGGTGGTGCATTTTTCTGGGTCTCGGTCCATGTTGGTGTGGACAACAACAAGATGACTGATGTGGAAACGACGAGGGTAGATGTGCATATCTCACTGGAACGACAGGAAGTTAACACATTGATCTGGGGAGTATGGCTTGAGTTCAGGCAAAGGAAGTTGGAAGAGAAAAAAGAAGACAATTTGTAGTGAACTTGGCAGTAGAGGAAAGGTGGAGAATATGGGGTGTAGGAGCAAGGATGTGGTGGGGAGTAGACTAAAATGTGAGCATACAGGGCTAAATGCTACTTTGAATGTGATAAAGTGATAAAGGTTTTGTTGGCACTACTGTGATCAATGAAAAGTATGTGAAGTGGGCAGAGTTGTAAAAAGTACAGTTGTAAAAAGTACCAGTCTGAGTTCACCCGTTTTAGTAAGTTACTAGTTTTAACCTAAATTACAAGGTAAATCAGTTCATAACTAACCAATGATCTCAGTTGATCATTATTTAGCATTTTAGTCATTTGGCAGATGGTTTAATCCAGAGCAACTTACAGTGAGTGCAGGGGTCTCTAACCTTGGTCCTAGAGAGCCACCATCCTGTAGGATTTTACTGCAACCACACATAATGTACTGGTAGCCTCCTTCAGCGTATCAACCAACTTATTATTAGAATCAGATGTGCTATATTAGGGTTAGTAATAATAATATTTATAATTTATTGTATTTATATAGCTCTTTTCAATTACCCAAAGTGCTTTACATGGTAATGGTGGAAGCCCACCATGTGTAGCACCCAATTCCATACAGTCCTCAAAGGTTTTGTGAACGCCACAAGTATTGGTCATCAAACAGTTTGCTGCTTCAAGGGTTCTTAGACCTTTTTGTCAGTAGTTACTATGGTATGGCGAAATATAACTACAAGTATTCCATAAGTGTCAAAGGCTTTCTTGACAATTACACAAAGTTTATGCAAAGAGTCAATATTTGCAGTGTTGACCCTTCTTTTTCAAGACCTCCGCAATCCGCCCTGACATGCTGTCAAATAAGTTCTGGGCCACATCCTGACTGATGGCAGCTCATTCTTGCATGATCAATGCTTGGAGTTCATCAGAATTTTGGGTTTTTGTTTATCCATCTGCCTCATGAGAATTAAACACAAGTTCTCAATGGGATTAAAGTCTAGGGAGTTTCCTGGCCATGGAGCCAAAATGTTGATGTTTTGTTCCCCGAGCCACTTAGTTATCACTTTGGCCTTATGGCAAGGTCATCACCAGACTGTTTTTGGATGGTTGGGAGAAGTTTCTTTTGAAGTTGGTACCATTCTTTATTCATGGCTGTGTTCTTAGGCAAAATTGTGAGTGAATCTTGGCTGAAAAGCAATCCCACACGAATGGTCTCAGGATGCATTACTGTTGGCATGACAAAGGACTGATAGTAGTGCTCACCTTGTCTTCTCCTAAAACAATGGCCCAAACAATCGGAAAAGGGATTCATCAGAGAAATGAGGGGATTCATCCTTTTGCAGAAAATCAGTCAGTCCCTGATGTTTTTCCTGGAGATAATTGGCTTCTTTGCTGCCCTTGTTGACACCAGGCCATCCTCCAACAATCTTCACCTCACTGTGCATGCAGATGCACTCATTCCTGCCTGATGCCATTCCTGAGCAAGCTCTGCACTGGTGGTGCCCCGATCCCTCAGCTGAATCAACTTAAGAAAACGGTCCTGGCGCTTGCTGGAATTTCTTGGGTGCCCTGATGCCTTCTTCACAACAATTAAACCTCTCTCCTTGAAGTTCTTGATGATCCGATAAATGGTTGACTTAGGTGCAATCTCACTAGCAGCAATATCCTTGCCTGTGAAGCCCTTTTTGTGCAAAGCAATGATGATGGTATATGTTTCCTTGCAGATAACCATGGTTGACAGAGGAAGAACAATGACTTCAAGCACCACCCTCTTATTAAAGCTTCCAGTCTATTGTTCTAATTCAATCAGTATGACAGAGTGATCTCAAACCATGTCTTCAGCAACACTCTCACATGTGTAAACGAGAAAATTACTTACATGATGGTAGTTGGTCTTTTTGTGGCAGGGCTGATATGCAGTGAACAATCTTTTGGTGGGGGATTAAGTACATTTTCATTGCAAAGAGGGAATTTGCAATTAATTGCAATTAATTTGATCACTCTTCATGACATTCTGGAGTATATGCAAATTGCACTCATCAAAACTGAGGCAGCAGACTTTGTGGAAATTTATATTTGTGGCATTCTCAAAACGTTTGACCACACTGTACACAGTCACACACATTACACACAGACAACGCACACACGTCCATACACAATCACACACACACAGAATCCCATTCACTTTGGTGATGCACAGCAACCATTTTGCGCCAGAACGCTCACCACACATCAGCTTGTTGCAGGTTTGGAGTGAAATCAATCTGGACAGTATCTCCAGTAACAGGGTTGGAGATGCCTGGTTCAAGAGAAACTAGGTGAAACAACCACAACTCAGATTAATTTTATTGATCATTGGTTAGTTATGAAGTCATTTTTGGTTTTAAAAAACTTGTAAACTCAGCCGAAACCTAGAAAGGTACATTTTTCAATTCTGGAAATGGGTATGCCGTACCTGACCTCACACTCCGGTACAGAAGGTGGCAGTGTATACTCCATAAAGTTGGAAGCAATCTGCTAAGCAATCCTAAAGAAGAAAAGGAACCTCAAACAAAACAAACTCGTCTGACGTGGCTAATCTTACCAGACTTGGGAAGAAGTAAAATAGCTAATATTAGCTATAAGAAAGCTGGGATTCGAAAGGTTGGTTACTCCAATAGGATGCCGTATTTATTAAAACCATGTAGCAAGTTAAATTCATTTTTACACACTATATAAAAACTTGATGAAAATACAACAACAGGCGAGCTACCAAGCTAACAGCAAAAGCAAATGACAGGGCATTGTACAGTATATTCTAAACATAAACGTAGCTACTGTACTGAGTGTTGTTTTTATGCTCCCAATACTGTAACTTTAAATTTGTGGCATACTGCACACCTACTGGTAGCAACCCTGTTGGCTCACTGTTACTCGCCTTGAAGTTAACGTAGAAGGCAACTGTATAGCTCATCTCACTGTATTGTTTTGTTATTTGTTTGTAGTCTGTTTCTACTAACCCTTCTGGATTATAGATGTAATCTACAGGAATACTATGTAACATGATGTGGACTTCTTACTTTCAGTAGTGACAGAACTCATTTGAGTAGGGTCTAGGGCAATGTGGACTACCACCTCACATATGAAGTTATTGACATGGTCGTAATTCCATTAGGTTTTGTTAAAACTCATATCGTTTCTATTATACAACACCCATAAACTGTTTCTTTTCTTTTTATTAGTAATAACATGTGTTAAGATGTCAGACAGCGAAGCCTCCAGTGACCCTGAGAGGAGTTCATTGACGGAGGCCAGACCAGAGATGCACTCATCTCTCACACCACCAGACAGTGCTCCCCAGACACCAGACATCCCTCAACAAACACTATCTGGAGAGCGCACCAGAGATATCTCTGCAGATGTTGCCCCAACCAGAAAGGGAAGGAAGACCAGGGAGAGACCAGAGCCAAATCCTCCAGTTGAAGTCCAGGAGACACAGGAGGAGAAATCCAAAGTAGAGGAAGAGCCAGCAAAGGTAAGGTATGCCCTGGATAATGCTGGTTAAAAAACTCGACTAGCTTGACCTCCTACCTATTATGGCTAAATATAGTTTAGGAATTGTGTAGTCATGTATGCCAGTGGTTCCCACACATTACATTTTCTCTACCACCACCAGAAATCTGCTCTACAGTTGGGGTGAACGATACATTAAAAAATTCAAAAAAAATATGCAATATTCCATTTATTTTGTGGGGAGATGTGCCGGGGGCTGTGTATTGTGATCAATTTAGAGCCTGCATATGTCATTGGCCAGTTGCCCTGTCACACATGCACACTTCGACAGTGTGAGTGAAGAGGGAGATGGAGACAGCGAAAGAAGCGAGAAGGGAATGGACAGAAAGAGAGAGTGCGAAATGCGACGCAAGTGTGTGGAGCGAAAGGAAAGAAGAGTCATGAAAGTAAGAACATGAATGTGGCTCAGGGAGACGACGGAATTATGGAGATTGAAGAGGACATGTTAGTAGCCAAAAATAATGCCTCCTCGTCAGTTTGGAAGAACTTTGGCTCTAAGCCAACAGATGTTGCTGACATCAACTTTGGAGGGGACAATTACATGAAATTTGCTTAAGAACCATTTTTGTTTGGGACACAAAAAGTAGTGCTTTAACACATATCCTACATCGTGATATAAAAAAATAAATAGTTATAGCATTGTTCCCTATCAGTCCAGTATGTATGCAGGTATTCATATTTACAACCAACAATACCAATGGTACTGTATGTGTATGGGTGAATATTTGTAAATATATTGGTCTCAGTATTGAATTTATCTTACTACCAATACCCAAAGCTACACAATTACTCATGACAACCATACCGCTGATTTAAAAAATCTTGTTTCAGTCACCAGTTTAAGTTGAGAGTGGGGTATCCATGGAATTGTTTAATTTTGTCCCTATTTTACAAGTCTTAAAAAAGAGGGAACCTTTTTTAAATATTTTGGTATAATGAAAAATGATCTAGTGATTTTATACCAGGCTGGCGGGCTACACACGCACACACACGCACACACACACGCGCACACACACGCACACGCGCACGCACACGCACGCACACACACACACACACACACACAAACGCACACACAGACGCACACAAACGCACACACAGACACAGTGTGCAGATGATTTAGTTGGAGGTCATCTTCTATCATAAATGTTCTTCTATAATTCTATAATGGTCTTCGATCTACCAGCTAGATAGTAAATCAGCCAGCAAATCTGAAACAGATTGCAGTGACAATGGCTGACAGCTGTATAAGTTCACCATTTACACAAACTAATCTGCAAACCTTTGTCATATTAATATAGTTTAGCTATGTGGCTTCCCACAATAGCTGAATTCGTTTCTGTGGTGTTTTCAATAATCTTTGCTATCATCAAAGATCGGCACAAACCAGTGCTTTCAGATGGTAGACAGACATGAACACTGTCATCTTGCTACAGTAGCTTCTCTCATTGACTTGCATTCAAACTGCTGCAAACACTGGTTGATGTAGCTAGAAATGAAAACAAAGACTGGTGTTAGTAATGTTAATGTGTTATATAAATGTGTTTTATGGTACAGTGGTAGAAGTAAAGAAATTATTAACATATCCTTTGTCCAGTCACCAAAGACAGACTGTCGACTCAATTCCCAAAAACGCACAGTACTTGTCTGTATCAACTACTGGAATGGGAGTGGATCAAACCATTGTGAGAAATAGGGCAGGGGGTTGTAATATTTTGGAATGTAAAAATGTGCTTTCAAGTATCAGCCCAATTTCTTTAATTGTGTATTATTAATGTTATTGAAATTACATAGTTAGAAATACAGAATATATTGGGGGGGAAAAATCCTATTTTTCCCAGGATTGGGGGGGTCATATCCCCCTCACCCCCCCCGGGATTTCCGCCTATGCATACAAGGCAATACAACAGACCTCTTCTGTCACCTCAAAAATCACCACAAGACACTGTATGATGACTTCATAGCCAATGGCGGACCTGCGTATTCTGTTGTTCCATGGCCAATGCCAATCGAGCTGCACGGTGCTGGGCTGTGAGCACAGCTCCCACTAGAGGATGTCGGCCACCCTCATGGAGTCTGTTTCTGACAGTTTGGTCAGAAACATGTACACCTGTAGCCCGCTGGATGTCATTTTGTTAGGGCTCTGCCAGTGCTCCTCCTGTTCCTCCTCACACAAAGGAGCAGATACCGGTCCTGTTGCTGTTTTGATGCCCTTTTACGGCCCTGTTTAGGTCTCCTCGTGTAACTGCCTGTCTCCTGGTATCTCCTCCATGCTCTTGAAACTGTAAAGGAAGACACAGCAAACCTTCTTGTGACGGCATGTATGGATCTGCCATCCTGGATGAGCTGGACTACCTGTGCAACCTGAATAGGCTGCAGGTACTGGCTCATGCTACCAGTAGTGACAAGGACACTGGCAAAATGCAAAACTGAAGATGAATCAGACAGGAAGGATAAGGAGAGAGCAATTGTCTGTGGCCACCACCTGCAAAACCTTTAAATATTTGGGGGTTGTCTTGCTGTTGCCTCACCAGTGCACCTGTTGTCACTTTCATTTGCACCAACACGGTGACAATATTTCACAATCGCTTATGCTTCCTAACTGGACAAATTGATATCCCAAAATTTTATTGACCTGGTATTACACTGTGATGACGCTTGTTCCCTTTTTCCAATTTGTTTGGAAGTGTATTTTCAAGTTGAAAAAATTTATAAAAATACACTTGAAAAATTTGAAGGAAGTGAATAATAAGGAACTGTGTTTGACAAATTGGAAACTTTCAATTAGATGTGAAGTAGGGAAAAGCGAAGGAGTAAAAAACAAAAACCCATCTGTTCTGTGCTAGCCCAGAGTATTAAAATAAAGGACATTTAAATAAAACACTATGTCTTCTTAATGCTCCCATTGAGTATTAAAATTAAGGGGCATTTAAATATAATACTATGTCTTCTTTATGCTCCCATTGAGTATTAAAATAAAGGGACATTTAAATATAAGACTATGTCTTCTTTATGCTCCTATTCAGTATTGAAATAAAGGACATTTAAATATAAGACTATGTCTTCTTTATGCTCCCATTCAGTATTGAAATAAAGGACATTTAAATTTAACACTATGTCTTCTTTATGCTCCCATTGAGTATTAAACGTTATTGTTTTTTTGTTGATGTGATTATTTTTGTGTTATTGTATTGTGTTTGTAATAACATCAGGACTGAATAAAGAACTTGATTGATTGAGTTGTTTACCCAACCTTGCACTATGGTCAGGTACAAACGTTTTTCCACTCCGTCTCTCTTCTTCAGGTATCTGATAAGTCAACAGTAGCCCAAGGAGGATGGAGTTACTGGGGGAGCTGGGGAAAGTCCATCATTTCAACAGCCTCTGCTACTGTGGCTACTGTGGGTGAGGAGATCCATGAATGGATTTATATAACATTAAAAATAAAATATAAATAGTATGTACTGTGGGTGAGGAGATCCATGAATGGATGGATATACCATTAAAAATAAAATATAAATAGTATGTACTGTGGGTGAGGAGATCCATGAATGGATGGATATAACATTAAAAATAAAATATAAATAGTATGTACTGTGGGTGAGGAGATCCATGAATGGATGGATAT